>JAHZNE010008137.1:0-43655 GCA_027744055.1 Callyntrura sp. NNG-2020
GTGTAACTCCACGGGTGGAGTTGCACCGTCGAGAAAAATGAAAGGAACTGGATCCTTTGAATTCAACCAACTACTCTATACACAGTGCTCCGTATACGTTTACAATCATGTAACAACGTATAATTATGATCATGTCCATTATCCAAAAAAATGCTCCAAAGAAAATTAAACTTTGAGTAACGAAAAACCTGAAAGTAGTTCGTCGCTCGTTTGTTTACTCTTATTCTCCCTTCGGTAGTGTAAAAAAACTGAGCCTTAAATAAATATATTTTTGAACAGGTCCATTGTAGCAAAAGCGAACGTGCTGTTAGTTGTTCCTAGTGCTACCGGAGTCCTTGAAAGTTTTCAAGTGTAAAGTCAAGGCTATCGCTATATTTTATTTCTAGACTCGCTTGCACCTGCACGTTTATTTCATGCCTGTTCATGCAAGTTGATGAAAGCGAGTGTGACAACTCATTTGATATTTTTGGCATCCAAGCATCCGTTAATATCTTTCTACACTATGAACAACTACGATGATGATGTACCATTACTATTATTTGTAGATCCTATAATGGCAACATAACATGATCCAATCAGAACGCTTGAAGTAAATAAATAAAACGGAAGCTTCTTACAAATTACGAAACAGTAGTGTACTTTGAAGCGTTTCAAAAGAAACGACTTCACATTTTATTTTTTTTGCAATACGACAAAGCAATAATCTAATTCCAAAATAACAACAAGTTTACGAAACGTAAACATTTTTGTTGATAAAACCTATGCTGAAAAAATTAGATTAAATGGTAAGATTTCTTCTTTTAGAGCTTGTGTGCAGTTTGCAACGCATTGATGTCAGCAGAAACAAACCATGGAAAGGGATTGTCTCAAAATCTTCAGCATTCAACCAAAAGAAAAGTTGGATATGCGTCAAATTAAGCAAACGTGAACTAACCTACGCATCACCATCACCAACCAGAACGTAGTAAGTAGTAAAAACATAACTACTGCTGGTTAGCTCAAAAAAATTACTCAACACATGATAGTGCATACAAAGAATAAAGATGCTTAGGCGAATTTTTTTGGGAGAAAGATAGAAACGTTTTCGCCTAATTGGGCAAAACGATGCTTTCTGTTGATATTAATTATAATTATAGTCTTAATGTGTAATACGTCGAAGTTTAGTCAATTCCGTCGGCTGTGGGTCTTGCATAACTTGATCCCTCGGGTTGATATACCGGCTCCGTCTGGATCCAGCAGAAGCGGTATGCGAAATCATACTTGATCTGTACGTTTCTCCTCGAATGGATCCCCTCATTGCATTTCGTAAAACAACAGACCTCTCTTCTTGTGCAGCTGGAGCGGGATGAATTGGGAATTCATCTCCTTCTCTGTTTCATGAAAAGAAAATTTTTTTTTATTTTTAAAATTAAATTATGACTGCTGGGTTATGTTTAGACAATATGAGCAGGAAATGGTGGTACATTATTATACGGCCACCACATCAAATAATTTTACACGTAGTATTCAAGCGCTATTCATATTTAAGCAATATCACGCCATACTGTTTACACTCAGTACTCGTGTGCTGTGTGTAAATTTTTGCTGAACTAATGATGGTGACAGGAAAAGTTGGCAAAATATGATATATTGGATACAAAACATGTACCGGTGCGGCGATAGTGTTGTTCTGCCCTAACTAATACTATTAGCAACCACTCATTGACTAACATAGGCTTGCGAATACGACTTGAAAAGGTTGTGTGGAAGTTGCATTTAAAAGAAACTCGCAAAACCGTGAAATATTCTAGAGGTTGGCGACGAAAAACTTATCGCTTAAACCATGTCATGCAGAAAAAATACAGAAATACCGAGGCACATGGATTTAGAATTGTGGTTTTGCTCTTTAGTACAGAATTGTACTAGAAAAAGGTTACTGACTTTGCACAAATGGGGCAGTTCCAAAAGCTCTGATTCTTCCCAAATGCTTCTGCCTCTTCCAAAGTGTTTGGCAACTCTTCTCCCAGTGTCTCGGCCAAAAATAAGGCGGTGAATCCAGCGGTGATTGAAAATATTCCCAGCAGTATTAAGCTGAGTGTAGGATTATTTCTGCCCTAAACGTGACAAAATAATGACTTTGTGTTATTACTTTAATGTGATTACGTCACAAACATCCGGAGGATGAGCAGTCTTGAATGTGAACATATCATTTTATTGCATGCCGGTTGGTTGTTGATTATTTTTACAAATTAACCGGTCGGTCGACAAGAATAAACAACGACAATGAGCATAAATAAAACATTATATATGGAGAGCGTGTATTGGTGTATTGCATTTTCGTCACACTTACAATGGCAGCTACAAACGGACTGATGATGGAAGCGACATAACCCATAATATGGATGGCATTAACCCCTTGCGCTCTTATTACAGTAGGCAGGAGCTCCGCAGCATACTGGAGACCAATGTTAAAGGCCACGTTAACCCAAAAACGACTTATAATGGCAGTAATTAAGTACGGGGTCCTCACTAAAAATAGAAGAAAGACGGTCGTTAGTTTTCTCCTACATTTATACAGTTAGATCATTCGGCGAGGACATTCGTAAATTAGCAAGCAGGAAATCAAATAATAAGCCGAAGGCTGTAATGCAATTGACATTTACATTGGCATACTTCTTTCTTCCTCGTGAAAAAGTTTTGGGGGAAAATAAGACAGCGTGTTTTCTTAGCACAAGCAAACATGAAAGGAAAAGAGAAAAACATACTTTCCGCTGTAATTGCAGCAGCGATGAAGCTGAAAGCAGCCGATAGTGTCATGCTTCCGAATGCCAACCACCTTCTTCCAAAACGATCTAACGTAAATATGAGCATCATATCTGCCGGGAATTCAGTCATGCTCGCAATTCCAAACATCCAGAAAACACTCAGATCTTCATTAGCCAAATTGAGGATGTTACGAGAGTGGCCATCATAAACAAGAGCAATCATTGCCCTAAGTAGTAGGAAGACTAATAATACAATCATGCGACACAAATAAAGGACATAAGAAAGCACATAGTGGAAAGATAGTTTTCCGGTATTTTTTCTGTTTTGCGTGGCTCAAAAAGGATCTCATGGGTGACCGGGAAGGTCAAGACATTGATACTGACAGTGGAGAAAACGTTATGTCAAAATATGATATATTCATGAATCTTAAAACATACCAAAAGATAATCAATAGCATGAATGTTCTTCTCAGTCGAGGGGTTCTAAAAGCAGCGGCCAGTCCAGGTTCTTCGTCTGTTTCTTGAGCCAACTCTGCGAAAAGTTTTGTGGCATCGTGCTGTTTTTTTTATCATATTAATGAAAACATTGGGGAAAAGAGTTTCTTGTGAGCATCATCAAACATTTTGAGGTGCAAAATGCACAAACTTTTCAAAGTTGAAGAAACAACAATCATTAAAGAAAAAGTTTTAGGGTAAAGAATTTTTTATATGATAGAACAAACTTTTTCATTACGAATTTTTACCTCAAAATCCACAAACACCTTCTCATCAACTTTCCGCCTGTTTACTTTAGCAAAATTTCGAAGAATATTGGTTGCCTCTTTGGCACGTCCTTTGGAAAGTAGCCACCTACATATATAAAACTCAAGTGACTACGACATAACATCCTGAATTGCATAACTTTGTGTTTTAAGAAAGTTTTCACATCTCTAGCATTATGTGTGTAGTATATTTGTTATCATTATATGCAAATATAGTTGAAGTTTTGACATTCATTTGACTCAATAAGTCCACTCATTTCACAGTGAAAGCGTCGAATAATATTACCTGGCACTCTCGGGAACAAAAAATAAGGCAAGCAAGGCAAGTAGCATTGGCAAAGAAATGACGAGAGCGAAGATTTTCCAGTTGCTAATAAAATACGCCAGGGCAGGAATCATGAGCGTGCCAAGAGTATAGAAGACGGCAATGCTAAATTGAGAAATTGAGTTTTAGTTTAAAATTTGATAAATAGACTTCCGTTTAATCAACTCGAACAGCAAAAATGTTTTGCGAGTTGATGGTACCAGTTGTTGTTTACCTGAGGTTTGCCACCAATGTTCTATACGATGGGCCGCAAAACTCCAAGACTGCAAAGCAAATGAGATGATTAGTTGTTCAATTAGTAGACATTCGTTTTCATAATTAATGTAATAACGAAGAAAAATGTATTTTTGTTACTTACCTAAAATGTACATCATCGTGAAACAGTTATCAAAAGCCATTCCCGTAATAAACCTGAAGATGGAGAAAACCCAGACGTTAGTGGAAACAGCAGACAATGCTCCACCCAAAGCTCCCAAAATATTAGCAATCACCAATGCTGGAACGCGACCGAACCTAAGAATTGAATGATACAACATGAAATTCTGTCAAAGCTACCTGAACTCAAAGCTTTAAGAAGTGTATCTTTTAGTGGAGGCGTACGTGTCAGCAATCCATCCAATGAGAAACCCACCGACAATGGCACCCAAAAAGAACATTGCTTGGGTAAATACGAAGTAGAATTCTGCATTGCACCACCAATTTCCCTAAAAACGACATAAAAGCGGAGGTGGAACTTGCAGGCGTTCAGGGAACACATGAGACGAAAATTAAAATAGCAAAACTTGCTGTAAAATTAAATACCTCAGTCACAATAGTCTCATATGGTATTTCACTCCTATTCCATCTGATCTTGCAATTTTCAATTGATTCCCAACTTTTATTGTTGTGTCGCTGATTCATTTGATCGGCTAAAATGGTTGTATTACCACCCAGTACAAATGGAAATCTGTCTGTCGGACAAGATGGCTTCTCCCAACCAGCAAATGGGGACCGTACATCCGTGAGCTGTCCAGTGGATGGACTTCCTTTTTGTTTGCCCTGTTCCCCAAATGGTGGTTTCGTTGATGAAGTTTGAGGACGGTTTCCCGAGCTACCAGGGTAAGGATAACCATCACCTGATGAGGAGCCAGGGTAACGCTCTGATGAGGAGCCAGGATAACGGTCTGACGAGGATGATGATGTGCCCGGGTAACGACCTGATGAGGAACCAGGGTAACGGTCTGATGAGGAGCCAGGATAACGATCTAATGAGGAGCCAGGGTAACGGTCTGATGAGGAGCCAGGGTAACGGTCTGATGAGGAGCCAGGATAACGGTCTGACGAGGATGATGAGGAGCCAGGATAACGGTCTGACGAGGATGATGAGGAGCCGGGGTAACGGTTTGATGAGGAACCAGTGGAACCACTGGATGAACCATAATTTTTTTCTTTCTCTGACGGCATATATCGATTTCCTCCACTTCCACCTCCATTACCGTTGTATTCCCATTCGTCAGGTTCATACGTTGTGGTTGAAGTTGTAGTTGGATAATTCCGTCTTCCTCCATACTGCCTTTTCCGTCTAACCAATTCGCCCTCTGACTCCTTCGGTTGGACTAAACTTGCCGGGGGCGTTGGCCAGTAGTTCGTTGGTCCTTGAGGCTTTCTGGAGTTGGAGCTGGAGCTGGGGCTGGAGCTTGGATTCATATCGTTATATGGGCATACTTCCAACCGTTTTGTGGCGCAGTTACTATCACAACAATTAAAAAATTAACATATTTGTAACTACACCACAACCATAAACCCAGAGGTCTTTTTATGAATTTTATGCTTTGTGATAGTACCTTGCATCCCAAAAGTGCAATCTGCTCAAAAAATCGCGATTAATATTGTTTAAATGGCAGGAGTCAGTTTGAAATAAACCACCGTCTCTCCACACAAAGGAAATGTTGCGTCTATAAATCCGGAACAATTTAA
The DNA here is from genome assembly GCA_027744055.1 of Callyntrura sp. NNG-2020. Taxonomy (NCBI): domain Eukaryota; kingdom Metazoa; phylum Arthropoda; class Collembola; order Entomobryomorpha; family Paronellidae; genus Callyntrura; species Callyntrura sp. NNG-2020. The sequence goes on from JAHZNE010008137.1 coordinate 5,787, forward strand.
AGGTTACCACATGTAATGTAGAGTGTAGAGCTACGCTGAATAGGATAGTAGTTTTTTATATTTTCACCTTTGGGCTGGCGTTGCAACACTGTTGTCATCGATACATCGGAAGTGATCCTCACACCAATAATTCATCGGATATAGTAATATAAACGTTTGTCCAAATAGAACAAACGTTACGAAGATACAGAACGGTGCTTGAAAAGCAAACAATATCTTCTGATATAGGCCGAATTCGCCCACATGCAACAGCATTGTGTCGAAGTCCATCATCTTGTAAGATTTTTCTTACTACACCACCTTAATTTTAAAATATTTTGAAACTTGAAAGTAACTGAAAAAGAACCTCCTTAGTTTGAAAGAAACCCAAAGTCTCAATCTAATCTCACATTTACTGTTATTGATTATTGAGTATTTACAAGATTATCAACATGGTTCATGCTACGGCAAATAACCAGCCCATCCTTAAAATTGCCAGTACTGACTCAAAAATGTTAAAAGTGACTGACACGGCAGGATTTTGCGGTTACCGTCATACCTTATTCTCCTTTTAATTTTGTGTGTGCCACCAACATCATCATGAAATGTATATAATACTCGTGGGCATTTTTTACAGCACAAATGTATTTTTGTACCCACTCAGTTCGACGAGTTTTGTGGTTTTTACAATCTTTAAATAACTATAACTATTATCGCTAAATCTTTAGTCAGCAAATATATGTGAGAAGCTGAAATCACTTAAGCATATGTGTAGCAGCGACCAGCATGCATTTCAAACATTAAATCTGACAAGCAAATATTTTTTCTGAATACTTGTTTCCTTCATTCGAGGAAATTCAGTTACACCGCAGTAGAAAGTGGGAAAGTACGTTTTTATGGAATAAATTGTACAAACCCTAAATAAATATCAACATGACACCAAACATTTCTGTTATGCACATTTTTTGCTGCTCATTCCTTTAACTCCTAGTGACAAATAATAGGTTTGCCAGGCAGAAAACAAAAATTAGTACCCACATGAAGCTATGAGAATACATACAGCTTCCCTTGCCCACCCATTTACATCTACCTTCGCAATTTACGCCCCTTCGGTATTATACACCCTTTTCCTATGTGTAAATTACCAAATATAAACTGAGTCATAACGAAAATGAGCTAGTATTAAAGATTGTAAAGGCGCATACTTTTATATGTTTGGTCCTATAATTTTGAAAACGTAAAAGTTTTGAAGGTTATGAAAGGGTTATGATGCGACATGCAAAAAATTTGGAAGGGCTTCACAAAAATGATCTACTATATATTAGAACTTACTGCAAAAGATTATTTCATGACGTCATTTATGAACATTGTAACTTTTCACATTCGATTGATTAATAAGATTAGGGAGTTTCTCCCAATTCGTTGAACATGTGTAACCCGTTGATAACGAGGATGTACATACTCCGAGAGATACCGCTTTCACCTGTAATCATGCGATCCCTACGTTTTAGAAATAAGCTCTTCACTCCAGCTTGAAATATAATATGATAAGTAGCGTTGTCCGAAACATATATGTATTATAATATAAAATACACATGCAATTAATAAATGATCTTGACCTGAGACTCTCCGGTTTTCTTGAAATCCTATTACACACTACAACCGACCACGTATGGACAGTAAAATCCCACTACCTTCATTAATTAATAGGTTTTGACCTTTACTCTCTGGATGTAATTTTTCTCCTTTGTTAATATATGTATTAGTGGTAAGTAGAAAGTCCGACTTTTGGTTAAATTAATGCTAAAACAGGAGGAATATATAAAGCTCGCTGAGAAAGCATCCGCTACACTAGTAGACGTCGTCCCTTTGTTCAGGTTGTACGAAATTGTTCGAACCGAACAATTTTTCGTGAATACATCCCACTACCATACACATATTGTTCAAAATTATCTTTCCCAGAAACCTTTCAAATCATACTTCTCGTTTAATTTGGTGAAAAAAATACTTCATTTCCGGCAAAAAATTCGATCAGAACCAACAGTTTCAACTCCTTTTTCGTTCTACCTTATTTCAACATGCCAAATTTGACGCCACAACAGATTCAAGCATTGGTCAGCGTTGGATTTTACGATGTCGGCGGATACTTTTACCTGCCAGGTATACAACATCAATTTTTAAATACTTAAACAGTACTTTCATTTCCAGTATACTAACCAAAATTCATGGTCACACAACATTGTGCTTTGTTATACAACGTATAAAGGTACAACACAAGTCGACGGTGCGCCCCCTGATATCAGAGAAATCATTCACCCTCACTGGGCTACATTTCCTCCACAAAATCAAATGTTGAACGGACTTTTGGCATTCTTGTACTTTGTCTTTTGGTTTGTTAATGGGTTCGGGAACACTGCTGTGATATCTGTCTTTTTCAAGTAATAACTTTTTAGGAGTAAAAAGATTTAAATGATTGACGCTTTTCATTGACATATTTTAAAATAAAGTTACCGAGTTTGTATTTAGGTAAACTATTGTGACTTTTGAAGATGTATTATTTTATTTCAGAACCAAGTCATTGCAAACTCCTGCAAATGTTCTTGTGCTTAACCTGGCAATTGCGGACTTTCTGATGATGCTCTCACAGGGTCCATTTTTCATCATCAACGTTTTCAGGTCAAAATGGTGGAGCTTTGGAGTTCTAAGCTGTGAAATATACGGATTTACAGGAGGAGTTTTTGGCGTTGTTGCAATTATGACAATGGCAGCAATTGGTACGTATACGTTTTTAAAAAATATTGTTGATGATTTATTCTAATGAAGTTTTCAATTGCCCCGTTTCAACGGCAAATACAGTTTCGTTGATTTTCGTTTACCTCAGGTCTGGACAGATTCCTTGTTATCACGCAAGGTATTAGTGGGCCTAGAATAAAGATGTGTAATGCTCTACTAATAGTAGCACTTGTGTGGACATACTCCGTTGGAATAAATCTGCCACCTCTTCTAAAACTGTGGAGCCGTTACAGTCCAGGTACTGAAATTGGAAATTTCCATGTGTAATATTTATGAACAAATGACAAATATACTAAAATTGTGTATTAATTTTAGAGGGTCTTTTAACAACTTGCTCATTCGACTATTTGAATGATAACCCTTGGGACAAATCATACACAATCTTCATTTTCATTACTGCTTTTGCCTTCCCACTTTGCGTTCTTATCTTGTGTTATTCCAAGATCGTTTCTACCGTTTGGGCACACGAGAAATCCCTAAAAGAGCAAGCGAAAAGAATGAATGTGGAGAGTCTACGAGCATCCAATAACGTAAGGGATTTTAGTTTATGTTGAGTTTTTATTTTATGTTTGCTGTACGGACAAAGGTTTGTACATATGTGCACCTGAAATATTAAAATGCATCTTAATATTACATACAGGACCAAGAGACCAGTGTTGAGATGAAAATTGCAATGACAGCGCTTTTCTCGGTTCTCCTTTGGATTGGTAAACAATTTGGAACAGAAAAATCCATTTTTCTGCTCGTTTTTTAATCATTTTCTCTTTAATGTGTTTTTATAATGTTATTTACAGCTATTTGGAGTCCATACGCCATTATTGTTATGATCGGAGCTTTTGGTGATCGAAAAATTTTAACACCTGTCGTCTCAATGATTCCTGCACTCCTCTGCAAGGCAGCTTCATGTAAGTTAGACTAGCACACATCCACAATATTACATTTATCGTAGGGATGTTCCCCAACATTTCATGGCTAGTTTAAAACAAAAGAATTTTGATTTTGCGTTCATTTCTATCATGTTGTTTCAGGCGTGAACCCTGTTGTTTTTGCCATCTCTCATCCCAAGTTTAAACTGGCATTACGGAAAGAACATGGTTGGTTATATTGTGTTGGGAAGACAGGAAAGGATGACGGCGCTAGTGAAATCAGTGCAGCAACGACAATCAAAAGCTAACTTATGGACCAAGGGACCATTTTTTAGCCGTTTGACTAACGAAAATTTCTAACTATAGCAAAATCAATCTTTAAAATATCAGTGATAGAGTTCATAGACGACACTATTGGACTTTGGTATTCACAATTTTATTTATGTACGTCACTCAACTATTGGAAATAAAATCTTACACAGTGCATTTTGTGAGGGAGAGACATATAGAGTAGTTTAGATTAAATGAGTAGTGATATTGGCAAACTGTAAATAGTTTATAGATTTTGAACTGGAATTCAAAAAATAAACAATATTCTATTTGATTGGTATTATTAGTACGGACTGTTTTGCTAAAACATCTTTATTAACCCATATCTAAGTGAGGGACATTTAACGGAATGTTAACAATCCAGCAAATATAACTCCGCAGTGAAATGAGAGATATGTAATTAACGGTTTACTGCTTCATGTTCTACAACTTGCAGGAAATGTATTTTATAAATAATAAGTTCACGATCTCAAAGGCATTCCATTGGTTTCACTTCATTTCAGCTTACGGTGGAAAACTGGTCGGAACAGGGAAAAGAAATGCATCTGTGCATGTGAAGGTCATCAAATGACGCTCATAAAAAGAAAACCTCGATAACGTACTAAAAGGAATACTCAAATATCCGGCTTGGATAACTATAAACCGGATTACACTGATGAAATATCTCACATCAAACATTGAGCATCTTACAAATACACAGGGTATATGATAGCATTTCTTATGCAAAAAAGTCCATAAAAGATGTTCGCAAAGAAGTTCCAAGGAGAGCAAACAACCGCAAACTATTATATCGTTGTGAACATAAGACCCTATTTTCTAACAGAAGCCACTTATATTTCCAGTTTCAAAAGGAAGATATGTTGGGTGTGTAGCCATCAAAAATTGAATGCGGATGTTAATGGCTTCCTTAGAACTAATTTGGAGCTCACTGGTTAAAAATAGATGAGATAGCAAAGAAACAACAGTAAAAGTTTTGCTTCTTCAAAAGTATTTAATATAACTAATTTTCGTAGTCTTGTCTTAACAACATATTCACCCTTCTCGTCAGACTTCATGTTTCATAATTAAGAACAATTTTTTGTTACTTACTGCCCAGTGTCCAGTGTGTGCACTAGCACCACCCAGCAAAGGTTTAGTTATTTCGGGGCGATATGATACTTACTTACGGCAAATGCGTTTGACAAGGAGTATTGATCATATGCAGTTTTTAATCCAATGGGCGGTTTTCCTTCTGAGCTGATTACGATTATCCATGAATACTGAATGCCATCTCTTCCACAAAATCAGTTAATAAATTATGTTCTTGGGTGCTTGTACGTATATTTACTTACTGCACTTTGAATTGTTAATGAAATCGGAAACTCTGCAGTTGCAACTTTATGTCTGCTTATACACGCTCCAATGCATTCAATCCAAGTTAAAGTAAACCAATGAATATATTTGTCAAAATCCTAATCGCCTTATTTACGGTTTTAGAGCACAATCGCTTCAGACTCCAGCAAATGCTTCTGTAGTAAGTTTGGAGTTGAAGACTTCGGTATTATGATGTTTTCCCAAGAACCATTCTTCATAGTCAACGTGTTGTGGTCCCAATGGTGGAGTTTGTCCGTACAATTTGACGTGAAATATGCCGGTTTATGCCGGTAATATGTTTTGGTGTTTTCGCAATCATGTCGATGGTGGCAATAGGTAACTACTGTAGAATACTCTCTTCGAATTGGGACTTTGGGAGCATTACATTACTATAATTACTACTACCTGCTCTCTTTGACTTATTATTAATGCGGCTCGTCCGTCTTTGGTGGCGTTGGACCGAATGAACCAAACCAAAGTGTTTATACTGATTATTTGGGCTTTAGGTTCTCCACCTTTGTAAAAGTTTTGTGTGAATTCCCCCAACAATAGAGAACATTTACTCTGTGATATTATCTTCTCGTATCACTGGATATTGTAGGATTCTTACCGTTTCCGGTCTTGATCTTGTTTCTTTTTTTCCAGCGGGACTAATAAATACTTGTTCGTTTGTAATTACATCAGTGAAGATCCTTGGGGTGAACAGTATATGCCATCTTTATTTTTTCATTTTCCTATGTGTGCCGACTATTACAACAGCCTTTATGCTACACAAGTTTCTACAGTAGTGTAGGCACGCCATAACCATTGAAAGAAGATGAACGTAGAAAGTTCTTATGTACATAACTATATAAAAAGGGTTCTTTTTTCTATGCATTAAAAATTACGTAAACTAAATATAACTCAACAAAAATCGTTTTTGTTAATTGTGAATGAATTTTCACCGTCAACAATTTTATAGTAAATGTTTTGCTGCGCATACAAGGAAAATAAGTGAGATTAGAGATGAAATAAAGCAATGTCTGCTCTTTTCTGTTTTTCACTCAAACTTTAAGCATGCATTCCTAGAACTTTGTATGTGTCGTTATTATAACAGAGATGACAAATAGAAGAAACATGCATGCGCAAGTATAAAAATTGAAACACATTCCGTCGCGACAACAAAGGAGTTAACTTGATTTCTCTTTACTCGTCCATGACATTATTTCCCAGGATTCCATTTACATGTACACCACGATAAATCCAAATGATATTTCTCAAGAGTAGTGGCAAGTGGCGAATTGACATGACTCATGTAACATGTAACTCAAAATCAAGGTACCCTCTTGTGCTATCTACAGGCTAGGTATACATATGCGTAATTGTCAATAAAAAAGTTCACAGCTACATATTCCCAAAAAATTTCGAACTTCTTTCATATTTTTAAATTCTTTATTCTCAAACAAATAATCTACAACATCCTAAAATTATTTGCAAAATACATGTGCATTTCACAGGGTATGGTATGAGATGCAAACCTGAATAAGAATAGCTTTAACAATACAGCAAGCTTTTCAGTTGTCTCACATACTCAATTCCTGTGATAATACATCACACAACCATTTGAGCGAGCAATCAAAGCTATTTACCTCGTTACACAATTCAGTAAACGATGTGGCAATGCTTTTAAGTTTTACTCCTACATCTAACATTAAATATTCACTAGTAAATTATTATAATAATATTGGTCAAAATCTATGAGGTTAGACTACTAAGGATTAGTCATTTACACAAAAAAAGTATCGCGTTCGAATAAATTCTTCCTTCAGAAGGAACTTTTCGTTAGTTAGTAGTCCATGTCAAGTTGTAAGCAAAATCTCAATGTATGTCTTTCCATAGATTCATGTTGTAGTAATGTCTTGTTAGTATAAGGATTACTCACTGCATCCGCAGAACATACGCGTATTTAATACTCCTTTTTTGAAGATAACCATCTTAACGATTGATGAATCACTTGATTCGTAGCACCGTGACGTTTGATGGGCTTAGGCAATGTGTAAATTCACAACGAACTGAGGTACTAATGGCGATACCAATTTTGTTCATATAATAATTAAAATTACATCCTTTGCGAAATGTGACGTGCCAAACAGCACAACACCCCCTAAAACTACGTAAGCCTTGTTCGTATAGCCACTCATTTAAAGGATGTCAAGCAGAACCAATGGTTACTACAAGATCGCGATCGCACTCATCCATAGTAGGTATGTAATATGTAATGTATTCCCATCCCCACGCTACAGATAGAACCAATCTGACAAATCATCACGTAGCAAACACCAAAACAGAACAACTAAAAAAGAGATGACACTTACTACTTGACGTTGTTGTGATGTTAAAACATTGGTTATAAAAAGAAAAACTATAAATACATTTACCCATGTAGATAAGCCATCATATAACTAACTCCCTGCGTAAAAAGTCCAGATACTAATATATACTAAATAATAAAAACTAAGTAGACAACTGAATGTGTCTGTTCTGGCTTTGCTACATTGCTTTAACAATGCAACTTGAACTAATTTTACTTACCTACATATTGAGGACTGTTAAAGCACTTTTTTAGTTTTCATAAATTACAACAAAAAGGATGCAAATGTTTAGGTGTAGCGACTAACGTTACAACATTTCGGTATATGTATAAACTGCAATAGTGTGCACTGCTGGTTGCATTTTGTTAGAGTTCATTGCAACGAGCAGACTCATAATTAACAAAGTAAAAAAAACTTGGAATTTAGATGATGAAATTTTAGGCGTCAATGAATCAGTTAAAGGAATACCTATCATTCAATTTTAGTTTATTTGAGCTATGCGATTACTACTAATAATGTGGCATGGCATAGATGTAGTAACGTTAGTCATCGTCAAATATCTGCATCTGCAGTGTGGACGCCAATAATTCTCTATGTACATCCTGTCCAATTTTTTATTTCTGATTACGCAAGGGGACAAAATAGATGCGGTATATTTTACTTTGAACGTAGAAGTATACTTGATATACCGAGAGCATTAAGTATGGGCAGTATGGCTCATTGGCAAGTCATAAAGTGATTATTAAATTGTATGCACTTCATACCCAAGTGCCAAGAAAAACGTCGACAATTGCTATCGTGTGAGAATTCTTTTATAAATAATGAAATGGACATAAACAATATCCCTTAGTAAGTAATAATAAACAGACTTATTTCATTATATTGCTCACTGACTAAACACATTAGTAAAGTAGAGCACAATTTACTGTGCCACGTATTATCTTTGGGTAGCATCAACACTTTTATATATACATAATCGAAATCTCCGTTAATCGATAATGATAAAGTTATATCAGAACATTTACTAATTACATCTATATAATCTTATAATATAATATACATAGATAATAAAAACAAAAATAATGAACGGAAAGATAAAATATTTGAATGTTCTCTTCATTTAAGATGGTAATAGTCTTGTTCGTTTTCGATATTATAAACATCAAAAAATTCCCTTTACTGACCTAAAATGAGATAAAGCTATTTATTCTTCACTTCTTTTATGCAATATTTCTGTGACTTCAACATCAGGATCTGGAATATCCTTATCACCCCAACCCCAGGGACCGGAATGAAACTGTTCTGGAATGTTTAATTCACGAATTCCTCATTATTAGTACCAAAGATATTCCATTGAAAATATTCGGTTTGTAACACTTTCCCCATTACTTGTCATAAGGACGCGGTCCCCACAGATGCGCTGCACTGTTTACGAGCCATGTACAATGCAGAGTAGCGCAGTACCGGAACATAGCCGCAAAATACCAAGCTGTTGAAGTCTTTTCGCCCCAAAGATATGGTGGAACGATGGTTGGAATGAAGAAGCAGATGGTTAAGACCAATGGAATGTAATATCTATAAAAAAAATAGATGCACCATTGTTTTAATTCATAGTTAACATCATAGTTTGTCTGAAACTCTTCACTTTTGGAGATTTAAACTGAAGTAATTACTTTCTCTGGAATGCGACGATGGGGTCTTGATCCAAATCAGAAAGATCTACTGTCTTGCCTTTATGTTTGACAGCATCATGCTTTTTGCACAAAAGCCAACCAACGTGGGCAAAAAAGAAACCCCGTCTAGCATTGTGTGGGTCAGCATTGGTTTCCGTAAATTTGTGATGAACTCGATGATCGCGGCACCATTCGTAGATGTGATTCTAAGGAGAGAATATAAGACACAAGTTCAAAATAGCGTGTAGCCTTAACTAATGAACAATGTTGAGTTTAGCATGCCAGTGATTTTCAAGCAACATTCGATCCATTAAGATGCTTGCATCATACGTTAGATGTTCAGACGCAACCAAACCAAATAATTATATTCTGCATAACAAATCCGCGTGCTAGTGCATTTAAATACGGAAAGTAAGGGAATTTTGTGCATACTTGGAAAGCTACGGTTTGCATGTACGCGAGCAGCAGTCTTAACGGAGTTTTAGCTTTATACGCCTTGTGAGCCCAGTATCTGTGAGCTCCTGCTGTGATTCCAAATCCACTCATTATATAAAACATAAGGCCTGTAAAGCATAAGAAACAAGATCGTCAGATATTTTTGCATGTCTCAGTAGTACATAATTATCATCGAAAATTAGTTTTAATCGGCTTTTATTTCATGATCATGGGAATTAAGAAAAAATTATGGTATTTCAACATACCCCATACGAAGGTCTGCCACATAACCTCTCCGGACAGCCAAAGGTAACCGCCGTAAAGGGCTGCAGAATGGAGATACGTAAATAGAATAATATTTCTCCATACGATTTCCACTGCAGCATCTCCATCCATATCAATTTCTTTCTCAGCCTTTGCCATTTCTTGTATTCCGTTTTTGTAGGTGTCTTCTCCACCGCTTCTTTTACTTACTGATCCATTGGTTACTCTGTTAGACATGGTAGTAGTTGGCTTTCCATTCGACAATGCATCGTCAAGCTTGAAGTCATCCGGAGATTTGATAAGGGTGCCGTTGGTCGACGCTGTAAGCGTCTTTGTTGTTGTTGGCGCTGGCGGCATTCTTTACCCAAGGTTACATGCACCCTCGCGTCCTTTCAATTTTCGATTCTGTGTAGCACAAAATCAAGGATACATTTAAATATATCTTTGAGAAAACAACACTGTACAGCTACCTGTAAATTTGGAAGGTTATTTTAAGCTTTAGACACCTGAGCTTGTCTTTGTAATTGTTTAATTACTGCTTCTCTATTCATACCAGCAATTATAATTACCGTGCCGTGTCAGCGTAGTGTGTGTGGCATGACAAAATTGTTAGACAAACATAGCAAGTGCTCCATGGATTGCGTAATCAATAATCAGTTAAAAGCCAAGTTAAATTTGGATTTACGTCTACAATATCACTGCAGCTTGGTGCCAGACAGTTTCACATCATCATTCATGTACTATAAAGGTACAAATAGTGTTCAATGTTGCCCAAAATAATAACCCTGTGGATGCATGGTACAACGATTGAAATATTCGACATGCATAGGTGAATAAATATTTTCGTGATGGTGAATGACTGCGATGAGTACAACCCCACGATAAAATATTATATGAGGAGTAAGAATGGCTGCTGGTCAATGTTAGTGATTGTTGCAAGTTATTTGAGGAGAATCATAGAATAGAATGACCATTTGTTATTTGCATGCAACATCATACAATATAATATATTATTTATACTTATCGTTATCGCCAGTTCTATTTTTCACTGAATTGATGAAACGTACTCTTAGTTTTGCCAATACTGTAGCAGCAGACGGTCCACAGTTGCACAGTTAGCAAATAAAATGAGTCCTGAAGTCTGAAGTCGTTTGTGTGAGTACGTCGCCAAACGATGAAGAGAAAACACATTCAATTATGAAGTTCTTACTAAAACCAGTTAGATGACGATGACGCATTTCTTGATATGATGACAATGCACTGTGTCTTGACGAATTAAGTATTGTTTTGCAGAAGGACCAAAGCTGGTCTTGCAGAAATCATGTGGTTATTACTGTTGCATCTGTTAAAGAGTTAAAGACACTCTTCTCGTTGCGTTTGCCTTTCTGGCAATAAACTCTGTACTTATTCTGCTGGTAGCATGCTATGTATGTGTGTGCTGTGAGTTGAAGCAACAATCAACAGAGAAAAAGTCCGTATGATTTTATCAACAAAAACTTGCACATTTTTGTTGTTTAAATAGACAATATAAAATATCGTCTAGTACTAGTCCTAGACATACACCTTTTCAAAAAATCAAGGACAGCACAGGCTTTGTGGTATAAAGTAAGTAGGTTAGGAAGAGCAGCTTTGATGAGCTCGCAAGTGTTTTAGCAGCACGCGGTAGTTGACGAACATTTGTCTTAGCGTTGTACATTGAACAAGGTAACTAACTACATAATTGATGAGGATTTTTAAACTTTATAATTAATTTCCTTACTTTGACATCATGCTATTTTCTACCTAGAATACATTGTTTATGCTAATATTTAATCCAAACTTCATTCTTCGTGCAAAAAATCGATAAAACTTGCTTTACAGTGAGGTCACTGTCATTCACAAAATTCACAATGCTTTCTATGGAAGATAAAAAATTCGTCAGCTTTACATGTGTCAACTTTTGTGATGGAAGTGTACGAGAAGAGAGGCAGTGTGAAATTAAAAGTCCTGTGTTTTTATTGTTATTTAAGCTTCAAAGCCTTTCGACACGCCAGTTAGTTTTTAATACCGCATGGCACATTGATAAGTCATATATTTGAATGACTTACTAACTGGGAAACATCGCAATTGCAACATTTTTTTAGCATGTGCTTAATTCAAATGCTTCCCAATTTCCGATACATACATGTTCATAGCTCAGTTATGAAAACAAAACCGAACTGTATGTACTTTTTAAGATGTATATCGCCAATTTTATTTGTTATGTATATATAATTAATTAATCATATTAATTATGCTCCGTTTGAAACTAAACTCCAGTACATAGGGCTATGGGAAACCCTAATAAAAAATCATGAAATGGTACATGCAAGGTTTTTCTACTCCCGTTTTAAGATACCATGTTGATAACAAGCACATGCATCGAGTACACATTGATTCAATATTATTGAGATTCGTCTATAAGTTATATATGATCAGTAGATTAGATACGTAGTATTGATTTTGAAGACTTATTTTATTGAATGGAATTTAGCACATATTTGGACGACCACTCACTAACAGTAAGTTGCAGCAAAACTAAATAAAATCAGGCACATTCGCAAATAGCTAAATCCACTAACTTGTCAGTTCCTTGTAGCCAAATTTGATTTTTTTTATAAAATCCTTTTTGCAGTTTAAAACTAGTAACATGGGGATTACAACAATGTCTTATGCGAAATATCGCATAAAACACACGTACACATAAAACACACTTAATTTTTTTTCTGTCGGGTTTTAATTGGAAGTAACCTCTACATCCGCCGATACTCTTCGATTCCACTTCTAACGAATGACTAAAAGACTAGGATCAAATTACTAAAGAACGTAGCTTTTACGTTGAAGCAGAAATAAATTCTGTACAACTACTATATTTAATATATTATTGACATTGAGAGAGTACATATTAGGGAATACTTTTTTGTGTTCGTGCACATGTAATGTACAGGGGTTTTTAGCGGAGCGTGTTAAAACGCTGTCCCAGATTATTGAGAATAACCCGAAGTTTTAGTGCAAAAAAATCACTCACTGATGCATCAAATCTTTTGTAAAATGGCTATTTGTTGTTACATACGAGAGCTATAGCGTGCTCATTGATTTCTAATGTACGTACACATGTTGCAACTCATTAAATTTTTGTTCTACACAATTTGTGGAATGCATGTGGCAGACTCATTAACTGAAAGAATTATTTCAGCTCCCATATACATACCTTCCATGAGTCACATTCATCCAGCAATAAACTGGAACATTTTTATGTCTCGCATTCGCATGCATTATATCAGGCATGCACAAGAGCAATATATACATAAAGTTCATCAAATATTTAGTTCACACAGGAAAATTGTGGTTTGGCTTCTATATACACAGCTAATCGAGAGGAAGCCAGAAAGTTGCCACCAGCAAACCATCAATAAAATACTGGAAAAAATAATTAATGATATTAAGTACTCACTAGTGCAGAAATCACTTTCAAAAGGGAACGAGGAGTAACTTATTCTTGGTGATGCCAACCTACACGCTAACCAATAAAAATTACTAAACAGACAACGGAACGGTCACGAACCCAAACAAGTCTGCATGCGAGCAGAAAAACATACAACTTTACTGTAATACACTTCACTACTGACTGTCCTGAACACTAAGATAACACAAAATAAAAATTAAATTTTGTGTTTAAATTTTTTCAACATGTAATCGATTTTTCAAAAGCCTATCAGCGTACTACTTCCTTTACAGTGCCTATATTTCTAATTGAAATTTTACAATTCTATTGTTTTGTACAAGCATGTACATAATTTTTCCAACTTCAATACCAAAGCACATGGCAAGGCAAATAAGATGTACCACCTTCAGTTTTATGGTCAAGGAATGAGTGTCGAATGCCGTCGTTTAAAAAATAGCTTTATATGCTACTAAGAGGTATTCCAAAGGTATTACGAAAACAATAAAAATCTTAAACTACAGAGATCCCAGATAAAATGTATACTGTCAAGCTAAATCTTCGTTTGACTTTAATACAATTGCAGCCACACTTCAAACTCACAGTTTATAAAAATTGTGATAAACGCTTATGACGTGCATCGCGAGTGCGAGCCTAGTAACCTGCAAACAGACAAGGGTAAGGAAAAAATGTGGCTTCATACCTGGTGAACAAGATATTTTTTAACAACGCAACTCGCAAAAACAAATTTTCACAATTTTTGGTTTGGTGGAGAGGAAGTTAGTCAAGGTGTTTGTACCTCATCTGGAACGATTTTTTACTGTGAGCTATTATTTTAATTGTGGATGTTACACTCACCAACAAATTACTTCTCATATAAATGCTGGATAAGTTACACTTGATCTTCGATAGGTTTGGCACTTACGTTCCACCTTTGCACGTGTAAAGTTTTTGTGAAACAAAACATTTACTTGAAATGCAATTTTTCCTTGCTATTATATGGTACAACAATTGACAATACGTAATACAAAAGACTCTATGCACAATAGCTGGTCACCATAATATATTTCCGTTCCACATTTTCTTCATGGCGCCAGGAACCTAATTGCAGCACTATCTGTCTGTCTCCATCTGTCTGGAGTGTCTTCCTGTGACACGGGGGTGTATATGTTACTACTTACTACGATTTCGTTTTAGGCGTATGACGTTTCATTTTGGCTTAGCGTCAGTGATTGCTGACTTCATGTTTATGTTCAAATTCAAAGCACCAGTCTTTTAGTCGTTCCCAACAAAATATAAAAAACCCTGTATTAATTCGTACAAGATGAGTACAATGATAGTGGGCAAAGTAGTAGTAAACATAAGAGTGTATAAAGCAATGTTAGTTCAACTGAGGATGTGATGTGTGGAATCATAACAATTATATGGAATTATCAGGATTAAAAAGCGATACATTGACGTTTATACAAAATTCAAGTATGAACATCTTCTAATAAGCTGTCCATGAAATTTTCGGTGCTGCTGATAATGTGTTTAACAATATAAGGAACCGCGGTGAATTTATATTTAAATACTTTATAAATTTTTTATACACAATACCATTTAAATATAGTGTGCAATAAAACATAACTCAGCTATCAGTTGTTTTCCCTCCATTATAAATAATTTGCAAGGTTTTGGAGGATGCCGTATTTTCCAATCTACTCCAATTATACAGTTCAATATAAGTACACGAATAATGCATATACATTTATTATGACTATGCAATGTCGGAATGGTGCATAAAATTAATGATTATTTGACTTTGGGGTTCAATTTGCACACGGTGTATTTTGTTCTTTACGGGGTACAGAACTATAATTAGTTACAAATGCGGAAAATTAAGCTGACAATCCCACCATATATACATATATCCATGAAATATCTGACATAGGCATATACGTAAACAAATATTTGACTGTCTGTGCCTGTCATACTGTCGTTATTTTCACACAAAAGACTTTAGAAAAGAAAGAAAGATTATAGTTGCGGTCCCTTTAGGTAATATGGATATTCGTGTTTTCCCAGCAGTCACATTGCCATTTATCGTTACCAATATACTTTGCCTGAAGAATTAAAAGATCCATTTTGTCAAATATCACTGTTTTTGTTATCGATTGAAGGAAACATCTAGTCCACATAATATACGGTAAAGAATATACAGCACGCATATTACACCAACTGCAGTGCATAGTAGAACTTGTGAGTTAAATTTTCAAAATGCCATTTAGCCTGCACTCTGCTGAAGTCAGACGTTAATGTAGTCAGTAAACATAATAGTACATACTAAATGCTGCTAATTCTTTACAACAATGAAAAAATGAAAAGAACTTCCTCCCAACGATCATATCACCATATCCTTCTGCCATTATTGCAGGTATGAATATCCATTTATTATTACAATTGTATCGAAAGACGGCCAAGAGTTCTTTGGCCTGAAAACTGGTTGATAGTTAATGTTTATATATATTTTACATGCTTTAAGTAGTAGGTAAGCGCAAAACGCCACGCATGCCATGCATTGTACCTAATGTCAGCGTTCCTTGTTAAAGAGTATATATTAATGTATTTACAAAGGAGGCATAATGTTCAACATTTTTGCGTACGAATAATAGCGCATCCGCATTATTGTAACAATAACTGCTGAACCCTTTTCCTTCGATACATATGCAAAGATAGTTCAAAGTATGTAGTTTAATGAAAATGATTCGACTAGATCAAGCATTTATCTACATGTGAATTAGGTGCATCTTGCAAAATTTCTCTCAAAATTGGTTTATAAATTTCATTTTTACCATAATTCAATCAACTACATGCACTGCAGATACAATACGAATTACGATTTGAGCTGAGACATACACACACAATACAGTATAAACAAACGGCTGAGGGTATTGCACATGCCTTTTCGCATAAAACATGTTCTTCACTTGAAACAATACGTTGATTTAAAAAAAAGTAGATCAATATTATGTTAAAGCTACTAGAAATTATGCCGAGTGTTTAATAAAAAAAACTGATGAATATATCGTATGCTCTATTGTATTCTATACTACTGTCTGGCTAAATGTATTTGAAACTTTAACTTTCAATAATTTTACTTTACAAAAAACAACAGATACGTTTGAACTTTTACGTACCCACCAACCAAACACTGCACCTTATTACAAGACACGCTGAATGTATACTAAAATATGAATAAAATTTAATTTTGCTACTGTACCTCAGCAAGATCCGTATTTTTATTTAACAAAAAGTTAACCGAAACTCACAAAGGTCGCCAACAACTTCACCGCTTATACACACACACTTCCGCCTGTTTCTTTCACGTTGTCGGTAGTAAAAAAAATACGAGTGTTCTCAAAAGTCTGAACAGCCAACTGTTTGAACAGAACAGGTAAAAACCAGCTAGTTCAGTTTTACACACATCACCTCAAACGAGCAACCTCATATCTGTAGAGGGTGATGATGATGAAACAAAAAATCAACTGTAGCTGTCAGATGTACATTACTTTTTAGAATTCAGAATTAATGTTAAGTAAATTTATATGCCGAGACATGAAACGCGTAAACCAAAAAAAGTCCTCTAGAGCCAACAATAACGCGACGTTCCTCCTCGTCGTGAAGCGGCAAGTATTCTACTAAGCTGTTGTGTAGAAAACTGTTTCTCTATCTGTCTCACTTTCAGCCAAAAAGGTGTGAATGTATAGATGACGATAGAGGTTCAAAGCTATGTTTATCATTATCCTGCTATGTACGTGTATACACACGGAATTTGACTAACGTACATATGCAGGTAACAGGTATCAGACAGAAATGATGAAGATCATGAAACTATATGTATAGTACAAAAGGTAGCCAAAAAATTTAATGCATCTTCTAACACACGAATGAAGTGCATCTTGCATCTTACCTGTGATGATTGCTTATTATAGGGACATCTCTACAATATCGTTGTGTACCTCCATTCTCGATAGACATTTTCATATTTATCATCACATGTAATATGTGTACCCATGTTTAATGTATGTGCAATGTGCCACTATTTTGGCATCTAATAGTAATGCAATCTGGGATGTAGGAGGCAAAAATGGTAAGGTATACCACGTCATAAAAACGCAAAGGCTCGTAATTTATTTAAGCGTACGCACTTGGTTAAATGTTGTCTGTAGACGGAAAAACTGTGTACCTAAATACATAACCATTGTTACATGGCATCATCGGCAATCCCCTCGCCGTTTGCTAAAGTGGGGTTTGGGCTACAACTACAGCACAACGAAATAAAAACAGACAACGTAAAATCTGTGCTTTTTTGGAGTAGGTAGAAGAGCAATTGTTGTATATAGATGCGGTTCTAAAATAAGCTCTGTAGCAATGGTCGACTGAGTGATGATGATGATCAACAGGCTGAAAATAAGCTAGCCGAGGGATTAAATGCATGTACTAGCGAAATTTTAATCTAATCGGCGAATCGAATGGCAGCAATTTAATGAAGTTTTCAAAAATATGTTGTTGTACTACGCGTATGGATCATTTTTAAAATGATTGTGAAGAAGACGGGAGACCACAAATTGCGTTTGTAAATGTATCTGTTTGACAACCAAAAAATAAAGAGCTTATATAGTTGGCATACCATACCACTTTAGTATTGTTTATTTTTACTACTTGACATGCTGTTATTATTCGCTAACGGTCATCTCATCTCTTTTGCTCACGTCATAGCAAGAAACCATATTAACTTTATTGGCTTTATTTATCTTCACGAAAAATGAAACTTGAATTTAATTCGCTGGTTATAAGAACTGGTTGGCCATTGCCTTGCCATGCATGCGGGAGTTACTCCATGATCGAAATTTTGAACGGTCGGCCAACGACAGAAAGCTGTTTGAATCTCTTCTTATTAACATGATCATGACATCAAATGATCATCATATGTAGAGGTTCAAATACATATTGTTAGTAAAATGCTAGGTACTGCGCATATACAATGTAATGTAAAGCAATTATACGTTACACGCTCACTGACGGTGCATGAAGGAAGACCCAAAAACAACCAGCGAGGAAGACAGGGGAGACGTGCAGGTTGGTACTTCGTGGTTAATATAGTACCTGTGTTTTGACAGTTGGTAAAAATGCGTTATTGCATACGTTTTTTAACATTTAACGCTTTTTCAGTTCAAAAAACAATGTACGTAGGTAAGTGTAAAGGAAGATCAATGTATAGGAAAGTGAGGGACGAACCTTGTTATGATGAAAGGTGTAAGCTGCCCTCGGTTTTTGTGTTGTCGAACGAAAAGGCACGTCCACCCCGTGCCGTGGACGAATAATATGTGTAAAATGAGAAAAAGGTATAAAATTGTAAAGCGGAAACCTGTTTGCTTTCTGTTCGTACTCAACAGATCCAATTGGTCCATTCAGATGTTTTCCTCGTTATTGTAAAAATTTAATTTCTGTTGTAGGGCAGTATTCTATATTATGATGTCTTTTTATCATACCGTGGAGCATTTCACATTTGATCCTTACAAGCTCCATATGAAAAAGTTTATACGCTTATGTGTATAGTGACGAGCAGGTTAATAACGTATATGCTCACATATTCAAACTTATCGGGGAGGTTTGGTTTTTTGGAAGGACATCGCACATGTTAGTGTAAACCCTATGATATCCGCTTTCCTCTATTTGTATTTTATGGATGTATCATCATGATGTATGTATGTATAATGTACGCTCAAATTCAGACAGTCCTCTTTGTTGAAATGCGACTTGAATTTGCTATCTAACCAAGCCCACATTAGTCTGGGCATCTGAGAGCGCAGAATTGAGTTATAACTTGAAAATCAGAATAGTGAATGAGAAAACGGAAGAAACATTCATCTCACCTGGGTATGAAGGTAAATGATAATAAGATGATGCAACGTGAACTAACACAAAAGAAATTTATAGCAGCCTGTTCGTGCAATTTTACACGTAGCATGAAAGCATTTTTGCGAAAAAATGTATGTAACGTAATATAACTGACCTCTGTTTTTACGTGATCGTGATGTTGTCAATGTTTGAGAAATTAAAATTGCACATATCTTGCCGTACTTGCCAACGACAGAATTGACAATATGGATGTAGTTAATGATATGGGTTTTCAGCATATTTGTATTCTGAAAGGATTACAAAAGTACTGTCTTCGAATGATATAATGGCTCTCCAAGTTTTTGTAATTATAAAATAACACTAATTTGTGGACTAATATGCATAATTTCTGAAATTAAGACAGATCATGTTCATGATTCTAGCATTGCTTACCAGAGAAGAGAGGAGAGAGTTGGATTCTTGGGGGATGAAGGCGTGCGTTATGGCTGGCCGTTGGCCGTTCAAGTTAACGTATTCTTTCAATGTACTGTGGTCAGGTATGCCTTGTAGTTTGTGTAATCTAGTCAAAGTAATGTAGTGAGAAGTACTATTTGTCGTAATTCGTACGAACATGTTTTTACAAAGAATAACTCGACCGGTTGTATACTTTCTTCTAACAGATGGACTTTGAACTCTCAGGTGGGATATATGATTATACAGTGTGTCTATCAGACTTAAACCAAATACCGTATCTTGTATCTTGCAGATAATTATAGTATCATATGTTGCTGTATGCATAAGTACCTACACCTTAAGTGTGATGTCATGCATGGCAATGTAGGTGGAATTTTAATAATATTTATTGCCTTATGCAAATAGTGCAATGTTTTTTTTGCAAAAGAGTTCCAGAATCAACAGTTGTATGGATGAGACAAGTTTTATTTAAATAGTACGCCTAAAGGAATCACAGCGAATCCTTAGGCAAAGGTCGACTAGATCGCTCAAAAACCAACAAAATGCACAACAAAAAACCATGAAATAACCAATTTTTAAAGAATTTTGACTGTATAGGAATAACAATGAAGAATAACAAGAAACCGAATTTAAGAAATTTAGTAATACGATGGATAACTATACGCAGGGGGGCTATACGATGAGCATGATGCTGGTGTGTGAAGAATGTTCTCAATCCAAGCCAGCATAGCTTTGACTGGAGTAGCGGTGATCTTGTTGCCTGAAGCTCCATAACCGTATGAACACTGGGTAGGGTACTGGACGACTCCATATAAAACGGCTCGTCTGTACTCACGGTTAAGGGGTTCAGCGACCTTGATTGGATATTTGTAGACGTCCTCATACACTGGTGGTGAATAGCTGGGTTGGTAGTACGGAGGAGAGTAGCTTGGTGGTGAATAACTGGGTGGTGAATAGCTGGGTGGTGAATAGCTCGGAGGCGAGTAACTTGGCATGTAGCTGGGTGGAGAATAAGATGGTGGTGAATAATAAGTATTACGCCTGTATCTTGGAGCGTCATAATAGGGTGGAGAATAGCTTGGTGGACTGTAGCTAGGTGGTGAATAACTTGGTGGGGAGTAGGCAGGTGGTGAATAGGATGGCTCGTAATTTGGATAACTTGGTGGATACGCAGGATAGTACTCCTCTTCTTCATAACGTCCTTCCACCAAGCAAAAGATGGGTGAACCCAAGTCAGCCTATCGGGTAACATAACAATATTACATTAAATTTACTGTGTCAACAAATACTCGGGTACGAAATCTCGGGATCGGATGGCTTTATATAAATAATATTAAACTTACATGACAAGCATCAAAATAGTACTCGGCCTCCCAAGAATCACTCTGAGGTGCAGAACCGTAACCGTAGCTGTACTGTGGCGTGTAACTGTCAACTCGTCGCACCTTTGCCCTCCTTGGTGTACGGCTGTTTTCGTAATAATCGTATGAGTATGATGGAGCATAGGATGATCCATATCCATACGAAGGTGGTTGGTAACTTGGGCTTTGAGATTGATACTGCGGTAAAATTAAAAGCAGATTATAGCATGTTTTTTGGGCGCCACTTGAGTCATAAGTATTTCACGAATTACATTAGACTTACAGAAAATCTTTCCAGAGGAGATTCCTGATAGCCAAGAACGATGCACTCCAAATCCTTATCAGCTCCTTCTTCGTTCCTCATGGAACTAGAACTGGAAGCTGGTGCAGATTGTGCTCCTCCATATCCGTATCCATAACTAGTGTATTCGTTGGTGTAACTCTTTGACAGATAGTAAAATTCAGGAATGCACACGGGCTCCACATGTGGATACTGGTCAAAGTCCACATCAGCGTAAAGTTCCAAAATTACAACGGGATAACTTGCATATTGATCATACCCGTAATATCCAGGAACTGAAAAATAAAATCAAACCAATATAATTTCATCATAATGGAAGCATACAACATTATTTATTTATTTATTACGACTCTAGTCATACTTACTTGGATAAAATGGATGCTTCTTGCACACGGTTAGTTCATAATTCTTATAAACTTCCTGATAATTTTTATCGGTCTGAATATCATAGTCTCCTACTCGTACTCGAATGTTGTAAACGTCCATGCTGTCCACACAATAGGATGAAGTAATAACATGCCTAGGGCTGATCAATCCACCTGCGCACTTATAGTTGTAGTAGTTGTCCAAAATCTGAACCTGCCAAGGGTATTGTCCAAATGAAACGCGGTCCTTCTCATAGCCATATTGGTTATGGACTGTTGGCAATATTCCACAATGTCTAGTTTGATTTGCTTCTTTATACTGCAAGTTAGAGAAAATGTATATTTTTTAGTAATTAGAGTACTTTTTTAAAAGAACATTGCGGAGAAAATAAGTTTAATTAAAAGTTTAGACTTACATCTACTTGGGTGTCATAAGTTTCATAATAAGATGGGGGAGAATAACTAGGTTGATAACTAGGTGGTGAATATGAAGGGGGGGAATAAGCAGGTGGAGAATAGGATGGTGGACTATATGAGTACGAGGGGGGGCTATATGAAGGTGGAGAATAAGCTGGTGGAGAATACGAATAAGAGGGTGGAGAGTAACTCGGTGGTGAATACGACGGCGGATTGTAACTTGGTGGAGAATACGCCGGGGGAGAATAAGAATACGATGGAGGAGAATATGCCGGAGCCATTGCTCCATAATAATCCACACCCAGAATTCCGGGTAGACACACGGACACCAACACTACGCTTAACAACTTCATCTTGGCGGATCTACGATAGACAGAAAAAATACAACCGAGTTATTAAAATGTTTCCGACAAGTGGAAACTTTTTCTCTGACGAGATTCACTATGCACAAAAACACTAGCATTTTGTCACCTATCAAGGGCACTTGGCTTACCGATTGTTTAGCTGGGTTCCGGATCCAAACTGTGTCTAGCAGATTTTGTCAGTTATCCACCCATATTTATAATGTTGGTCCAAATGACCCTGAAATAACAGCTTGACAGTTTGTGGAGTTACTGAACCCCTGTCCATATTCACATAGCGTTGTTGAGCGGATAATACAAGACAGCTAGCTATACGCGTTTTTACAATGGAATACCAGGGAACATATAGACCGCATACCGAATGAGATTTTGTATGTTGCCAAGCTTGGTTAATTTAGTAGACGTATAGAGAAAGAATAATTACAAGGGATGCTAAATAGTATGGTGATATGCCAGGTACACGTACAAACGACAAATTTACAAATTCACAGTTTTTCATTTAAATGAAGCGTTTCAGACATTACAGTTTACTATGAATTGAATAAAAATAAGCAAATCACAACATTGACTCTTTTTTGTTCTAATGAGATTGGCCATTTTCAGACCCCTGAGAAATCATTTGAATCCAGTTGTGACGATTTATTTGTACCCCTTCAAGTAGTGGCGACAGTTTAGGGGAAAGTTTGGCAAATACCTATTCAATCATACAACCATACGTTAATATTTGACCTTTGTTGATTTATATCAAGTCACATATACATGGTTCTTATTCTAATAGCATACCTCATACACTGGGCTACATATCGAATCAATGAAGGCGACTTGCATTGCAGGTAACTGATCCTTCTTTTCTCGATTCATCATGTCCTGAAAGGCGAGTTAATTAATATAAGCTTAAAATTATTCAAATAGGTGGACACATGCTGGGAAATACCTCCTTGAGTACATAACGGTACATAACATACAATAGGTACTATGTTAAGCGTCTGTTTCTCCAAATCTCCTTGTTCAAAAAACTCGCTGGCGACCAGCTCGGCAATTCGCCGTTCCACATCCCAAGGTTTTGTGATGGCAGCTAGGTCACAGGCTGTCATAAGCATACCCCTCAGTAAGTCTCTGTGATCATCTCGTGTCCAGTCGTATGATTCATTTTCTACAAGTTCCATAAATGCTCCTCTATTTCTGTAATAAAAATGTCTTTGGCTTACTTCATAATACACCACTTTTTCTTGAAACGCATATCATGTTACTCCTGTTACTACACACGTATCCTCTGTGTTACTATTATTCAGATTGAAAACTTTGTACTACCACGGTTAGTGTGCAGCTGCATGCTACTGCTACCCATTGGAAGAACTCGAGAAGCCTGAAATGCGATATGACCCGATCAAACACCATTAAAACAGCACAAAAGTACAGCTAATTGCATTCAATCTAGAGTCAACGCCAGTCAGGCGAGTTCAATTCAAATGTGTTCACAGTAACATACGTACACTACATAGTTGGTCTAGGAAGCAGATAAGTCATCATTGCAATATTTTATATTCATGTGTTCTGCCACGTGGCGAACTTGACTTACTTGAAATAAACAGCGAGATCGGTTGCTATAATAGACTCCTCAATTACTCTAATCACACGGGAATATTCATCAGAAGATAAGTGACTAAGAATTTGGTTACCCTGCAAGAAAAGTCCATAATGTGATTTTTTACTTTAATAGTACACACGTGCGTTCTCCTTTCTGGAAAGTACATTGATCTTCCTTTTAAAACCAGTCAGTCTCATGTCATTGGCTAACAGTCAATGACGTTCTTGGCATATCATACCTGACTATTAAGAATCATGAGAGCCTGGTCAAAGTGATGTCGTTCCATGGTGGACGTGGAATACAGCTGGGCCAAAGCAGAAGATGCTCTACGAAATAATTTATATATGATTTACATTCCTGCAATGAATATCTGCTTATCGCACCTTTCAACTTTGCATAACCATTAGAATATACCGCTGTCTATGCAAGAAGCAACGTAGAGATCAAGGTTAAGTATGACGAATGGCTTACTTTATCTGAAAAGAATTATTTGTTCCACGGTGATCCAAATCGTGTGAAAGACATGCTATGAGGAGACCGAGGCACTCGATGTCTCCTAACACTTGCCACAGTTTTGTAGCCTATTCATAAAATTAAGTTAAACCTGAATATTATTTCTGCCTGTCAAGACTTGACATTTTCCTTCGGAAAAGTAATAAAGGTGAAATAAAACGCAGAAAGTACCGTTAGGACAGCGAACATCATTTGTGAGACATTAAAGGAATGACGCCAGTTGTGATACAAAACTTTTCGGTAATTCTTTTTGACAGAGAGCAGCCACCGGCACAAAACTTCATACTCAATATTGAACCGTTTTACCAAATCTAGATCCAAGAACATCCGCAAGCAAGCCTTTACAAAAATAGGACAATCGTTTACTTTATACAATATCTGTGGCATGATATCAAAAAGTCATTTAGTATACGAGAAGCAAAATGCTTTTTGTAAGGGAAAAAATACAACATCGTTTTACTTTGTAGGTATCATCATCCGTCATTGCATCATCGTCAAAATCGAATGAATGAAGACGATAATGTTGAGCTGATGGAACCATGTCAGCCTGAAGGAAAGTTTTTAACACGTTAACAAGACATTTTCCACTGATTTTCCCGAGGTACAAATTCTCCGAATACATGCCCTTTCGGAGAGAAGTAACATGGAAAATGGAAATAGTCTAACTCAACTTACACTCAGGGATACAGCCTCTTCCAAAGGAGCTGTGGCGTGGTAACTCAAAACTTCCAACGTGACTCGCTGCTTAGCCATTGCCGTTATGGCTTTCTCATACCTTTCATCAACAAATGTTCAAAAGCAAACAAGGACAAAAGAGATGAGATGAAAATATAAAAAAATATCAACTATGTGCTATATATTGTTTTTGTGACGTTTATCCACCAGTCATTCAACAAATATTACATTACATGTTATCTTTTTAAAATGTGTATTCATGAGGAAATAATGAAAATATTTTTTACATTCTCGTATTGTGAATCCCCATTCCACAGAATATAGCAAACGCTTCCACAAAGTTTTCGTCACTTGTGGAAAATGGCAAACCATCAAACTTATTGATAAGCTGCATGAATGGTATACGTTCCGCACATAAAAACCATAAAAACAGACTTACACTCAGTCGACACCGTGTTTGTAGTAGTCTTAATAATTTGTTCACTTGATCATAACATCATAACCGAAAGAATAGGGATAAACAAGTTCCAAGTACTCGCTTGTATATAATACCTGAATGACACCAATGATCTTCCCATCAGAGTTTTTTATGGGCATGCACAAAATACTTTTATGGCAAAAATCTGAACCAGCATCCACGGATGGATCAAATCTAGGGTCTTCGTACACGTTACTGATGTTAACTGTCTGGAAAGCAATGCACATACAAAAAAACCATATTACTAGTACGTTCTACTTTGTTGCACCCGCATCGCATCTCATCGCTGAAAACTTCAGAAATGAGTACAATAAAAAGGAAAACGAAGATAAAAGAGAAACATCTTCTTAAGAAGCCCTTTATTAAAGCGTATATTGTATACGAAAATGATCTAGTGTTCTTGACGCTCATAATTAGCCTCTAGGCTCACGTACTGTACTGCATATTCCCACCATCACCATCATATTGTCAAGCTCTTCATAATGCTCAAAATAGTAATAATAATAGTAATAATAACAATAATGAATTTCATTTGGCGAAAGCGTCTTCATGGTTAATGGCGTGTCTTGAAGAAAAAGAAAGAAATATGTTAGCCAGAAGTAGTGTAGTATTATTGTATGTACCTCTCCAGTTGTTGCCACATAGCCACTGATTCCAACGTTAATAGGAAAACGGCCTTCAAATGGACTGCGTCGAGCGTCAGCTTCACTATCCTCCAGATCATTAGAATCAAGATCAAAAACCCTACTGAAAGTTCCCTTTGATGCTTCATGGACTAGAAGAACCTATATGTGTTCAAGAAATAATAATAATAATATACCGTGGTTTATAAGAAAAATCATGAAGGTTCAACATTGTCCTATTTTCAATCGTTGTAACTCCACCATGCACACACATGCTCTTTTCTCTCGATCTATTCATTACAATACGTATAGAGAAGTTAAAGGATAAAGGTTTCCTACATGAACTGGTGAAAAAAGAAAGCAGTGTGTGGAGTGAGGGAGCATAATAATGCAATAATTTACTCTTTTCATCGTTTAACGTTTTTACCTGAGCTCTTTGGCATTGCATTAAAGATAGCGTATGCGTCAGAATCCTGTAAACCATATGCTCGATCGTGCTTTGTTCCTCAAATAACATTCTGGCTAGGTCGAGAAGGACCTGCACGTAATGAGAAAGAAAAAACAAAAAGCGTACAATGAGTAATGTAATTATTAATAGTGTATTTGCGTCACATTCTCTGTAGCTTATGCATGTCGGTGTCAGTATCCTTCTAAATGATAAAAGGTTAACAAATCATCGATCATTCTTAAAGGAAATCGGCAAAACGACGGCTGTCGCTTTCACAAACAATACGACATGCACATACAGTGTATTACTGCACGGTAGATAATATTATGTATGTGTAATGCAGTGAGTGCTCACGTACACGCTAATATCCTTGCTAGAACAGGTAGCATGACAAAATGATGCAAACTCAACTGTTTTCCATTGCAAAACGATCTATACATGTCATGATAGCAAAAGTAATTAGTTCAGCGTTTCCAGAGCTCTTATGTTACCTGATTCCTTTTGTTCTCCAGTTGGCTCTGCTGGTATAACTGTGCGTTTCCTAAGCCGATAGCACAGAATTGTAGATAGTTTTGAAAAACCACCTCGTCCCGCTCCGTAAATGCCAATCCATTACGTTTGTTTATAACCTTTACAATTTTGGAAACAAAAGTAAAATTGGTTACAAGGAGAAGTGATAAATTATGGAAAGTATGAGCTGAGCAGTGGATGTCATCAGTTGGGTGTTGGGTTGCAAGACCAAAAAGTATATTAAATGGCTAATCCAAAATTGGTTGCTTATGTCACGCACGCACCCATTTCCCCTGACATATCATATATAGTATACATTAAATATGTACCTGTGCTACCCCAAGGCAGTCTCCTCGTTTATCTTTGATCGCCATACATAGAAGAGATCGGGTTTTATATCCGGTTTTCGCATCTACTTCTTGATTGAATCTGTCATCCTGAAAAATAGAATTCTGAGGCTAGTACGAGATCCACTATCTCTTAACGTATGGCTTTTTCATATAACCTGTGCCATACTGTGAACATTACCAGGTATTCAAGAGAACGGAAATTTTTTTAGATCAATTTCAAGAAAAGCAATGGGCAACACTACTTATGTTTGCTGTCTTGAACATTTTTCCGTTATGAATTACCCAGAGGTGATGCACATACTTAATACTTACTTGATAAGCGTCTGGGATGTTCACGGTGACACCACTGTCAGCGACGTATCCCACGATTCCCGAACCCCAAGGGATTCGTATTTCTTCTATTTTTTCCATATCTTCCAGTGTGGTCTGAGAAGAAACGTCGAACAGGCTCGACACCAGATAACGATTACAACATCCTTTCTTACCCTTTAGAAAAGAGCAACAACAAAAAGGTACATCTTGTCAATTTGGTTTCACTTGGGGGAGCAACTCGCTGAAACGAAGAACCAGCTTTCGTCATCCCTACTAATTAATTATTACTAAATACATTTTCACCAGGCTGCTATAATTTCTATCTAGGTGAAAGGTTTGTCACATGTTACATTACATACCCAAAATACAGATATTTACCGTATTTTTGCTTTTGACGCTTCGATTCCACCGTCATGAATTAATTACGCAAATGGAAAAACGTAAACGCCTATTTTTCTACAGTCTTTGTTCAATTTATAAAATGACTTTTTTATGGATTCCATTTTACTTTTACCTTCGCCTTCCCACAACAAAATCAATAATTATTAAGCTTACCTGAACAGTGAATAAGGACGCTCTGTCCGCCGACACAAGAACCCCGACATGTTGGAGAATTTTTAAAATGAGTGTTCGTGTATCCAGCTCGTCGCAAATGTCTTTTGCCAGTTCAAACAAAAGTTCCCTTTCGTCCAGCGACTTAATGGAGGAGAGAAAGCATGTACAAAAAGAGTAAAAAGGAAAACAATTGACATCTCTTTTATTTCTGACAAAGATATCTTTAAATTTTCTTCGTTTTACTACCGCTTGTGTGGCCTCGCATGCTTGATCTTGTGTAAACACAAGAGACACGTCATGCCTGTGTAGGTAGTATTAGTATGTGATGGATATTATATAATGTAATGTGTCCAATGTTACACGATCATGCGTTTACAACTGAAAAAGTACCAGTGTTCTACATATGAGGTAACGACGTCTTATAGCATGTATTTTGATGGGTAGGTATATACTATGGTGTACACATTCTAATTTAATAGCAGTTAAAATCCCACCATCTTTTTGGTCATATCTAATCCCGATAAACATGCATCATTCTTTTATATTTTTCGGGAAAAAAAACTATGAGGCTGCTACACTACGAGTAAAATGGTAACATTGGTATTTGTCATGCCCTACGTCAAATGCCAGGTCATAAAATGGCCATAATACAAAATTCCACTGCGGAAGGCACAAACCTCCCCGAAATGACAATAAAACCTTTCATGTGAAAAGTCGTATACAAATATAGTAATACGTACAATGGTGCAATCATGTACAAAGGGAAATGTCTGTCATTGTACTTTCACTTTCATGGTTTACGGGTTACTCAACGTCCCTCCCAAATCAATTTGACATAAAAGTTGGTACAGCAAATACATTAAAAAGGTATGATGAGCGAGAATTTTTTTGCCAAAATAGATATAATTTTCTCCTTCATCAGGGTTTCACAGGTATATGTATAACGGTAAACGGTACGCTTCTATTACATAGAATAGAAATGTATTTCATATATGTATCCTACATGCCCATCATTTTCATGATTGCAAAACCATTTCACAAGACAATCAGTAAACGACCCGAGCGTATTTCAAAGAAAAAAAACTCTGCCACATACTTGTAATTCTTCTCGAGATTTTCTGTCTACAAGACTACATCTAGTGCCCAGAGGGGTTGGAGGACTGAGAAACGTAGGTGTTCCATCCAGTGTTGTTGTTACCATTGGCTTCACCAAACCTCCTTTCTCAAACTCTTGCGCGGATATTTTCCGGACTGGGGTTGTGGCACCAGAACTTCCTGTTGTGTTTCTTGATGAATTGTTCTATCAGAAAAATATCAATCACTTTGTGACATTGAAAATTGCCTCAAGTCGGTAGACAGCATGAGGCAATTACCCTGATTACAACCAAACTAGCATATATACGAATAACGAAAAACGAAATATATATACATGGATGCGTGGAATACG
This sequence comes from Callyntrura sp. NNG-2020, assembly GCA_027744055.1. Lineage (NCBI taxonomy): Eukaryota > Metazoa > Arthropoda > Collembola > Entomobryomorpha > Paronellidae > Callyntrura > Callyntrura sp. NNG-2020. The sequence continues at coordinate 35,953 of JAHZNE010008137.1, forward strand.
TACAACAATGGATGATATATTAACTCACTGGCGAATATAAAACATTGGTAAATATGTATAGCCTCGTGCGTACTGAAACGTTCAATTACGTAATAGTACGGTGGAATTAAACTGATAAATCATTATTAGCAGATATATGAAGGATCCCGGCCCAGTTCAGTGTAATTCGCTACAAAAGTTGAGGATACACATAAAAAGTAAAAACAGGTACGGTACTGACTATATACTTAAGCAAACACACAACGAAATATCCCAGTTTTGTTTATAGTCGGTATAAAAACATGCACGACATGTCAGTTCATGCTTATTATCATAAACTTCATTTCTCAGACATTCAAACCTACATTCATTCCAGATGAAACAACAGCCTCGGGATTTTATAAACGGATTAGGAAGTAGTCTACCAACATGGTAAGGTGGAATTATGGGAAACTTGGGCAGGTATTAAAATGTTTTTACGGATTTCACATACTTGTTGTTGCTGTTGTACTGGTACGGATTGCTGTTGCTGTAATGATGCAATGTCTCCAGTGCTGGAGGAAGTATGAACAACAGTAACTGTAGAGGCAGCTATCGTTCCTGTAGCAGCCACCAATGTAGTGACAACTCCTCCATTTCCCGACAGCGACGATGGACCGATTCCCGGGGGCTGACTGATGGAATGGGCCACGAGCCAGCTATCTACCAAAGAGCGGGTAGCTTTTCTGCAAATAAAGTGGACTTTATATTAGTATAGAATGTAGATACAGCTTATTATGCATAATAATATTCTGTCATTCCGTCTCTTCTCATCAACAACGGAAACAAGATGAGCATAAAAACATGCATATCATAATTAATTCTGCTTGTATATGTGTGTCTGTTGGATGGACTTTTTATGACGTACAACAGTTGAACTGCTTTACCGTGAATGATCATAGGAAGAAAGGCTTTCGCCTACTCACAATTACAATTCTAAATCACGTTGAATGAACAAAATATAAGGATGTATTCTATTATTCATCACCATCATAATACATATTATGTTCAATGCTAATAAAGCTATTGTAGTAAGTTGTACAATAGACTGACTGACGATGAGTCATGAATGAGAAATGTTGAAATAAGAATCCATGGCTCAATTGTAAAATGAAAAATGACATATCTATCCGCCCACTAATGTATCCGTGTACCAAATTTGAGAGAATTCAATTAATTTTTCACTTTTACCCTCAACAATTTCTCTGTTGCATCTTGAGTGGGACTGACCCTCCTAATGGCCTAAAGGTCAAATTTTATAAATCCCTCGTGCTCAACATGTATCACTAACTCAGATTTAGCTAATTTGGTCATCCATGATATTAAATTTACACATTGATATCCCATCACTCAAAGATTTCAAAGGAACTAGCCAATGGAGTAAAAAAAACGTATTCAATACCTCAGTGTAGGGAAGATTATTTTTGTATCAAATTTGAGCCTTAGTTGCTGTTAAAATTTTATTCAAATATTAATTTACATGGGCCGCTCAGTGATGTCATATGTATGTACATGTCAAAACCAATGTCATTGTGGTTCGATTCCCCTCCCCAATAGCACGTAGCGTCTTAAAGTAAGCCAAACAATCTTCTGTGTCACAATAAAAGGGTCAACCAATTTGGGCCATATTTGAACCAAAGATGACGCCAGCCAGCCAATCGCTGACGAAAGCGATTGACTGGTGAAAATGGAACTTTAAAAGGTTAACACTAAAGAATCATCGTACGCTGTGCTCAGTAAAATGATCTGTGACTTGACACTAATGAGGTTCTCTTGTGAGTCTGATAGTGTATTGCTTTGCCCCTCAATGGAAATTTATGAACAGGATTTCAACAATACATAATGAAATGCAGAGCCCACTCAAAATTTTCTCTGTGAGTATTTCTCAAACAGTCATGACACGGTGAAGGCAAATAAGTTCTAAGTACTCCATTGTATCAACTAATATTATATTATGTTAGATAAGTAGAGCGTTACAAATGAAGAGCATACTACATACAGAGCTCAAAGCATGAAACATGTTCTGGCTATTTCGACATATTTTTTTTACTCAAAGCAGCCAATTTGCAAAATGCAAATGACTTGCTGGAAAGTACACAATATAATGTAATCTACGTAATAAGAAACACGAAAAAGGCAGAAAAGTGACAATACAAACCTGATGAAATAGTCATTGGCGAAATCAGGATGCTCATCCAGCCATGCTTCTATCCTGGCACTTTCCGCATCATATTTCACGTCTACATCCTCGCTTCCACTTCTCAACTCCTCCATGTCCCTTACAGGCAACCCTGGAAAGTATTAAATTAAATTAAATATTCATAAAATTTGAATTGGCCTGTGATTTGCTCAACATATCAAGAGCGTAACATAATAACTTGACTCCAACAACGAATGTGAAATGTAAAATGCTGCTCTAACACTTTTAGGTGTACTATTACTATTACTTACAAAATTCGCAAACTTTCACCAAGCAGCACAAAGTTTAACAGAGAGCGGTGTGCGCACAGCTAGATTTACATGTTTTTCCTACAGGCAAAGTACAATAATTCTGCTTTGGAGTTGTTCTGTGATTCTTGACATTCAATAGTTAGCTGACTGGCCTACAATAATGGAGTTGGTTGACAGTTGACAGGAGTATTATGCAAATCAAAAAATGCACACCCACATCGAAACTAAACTCCACGGGACCATTGTCAGCTAGATAGTGGAGCAAGAGTACAAGCACAATATAACTCTCTCTCCCTCTCTCTCTTTGTGTTGATTTGCGTGTGTGGTGGTAGAAACGCTGTAAGCTTGCTTCTCCTTCCGTTTTCCGTTGTTGGAACTTTAGCACGCGAATTCAGTTCCCAATTTCGTGTTTTTACCAAAAACCTTCAGTAAAATTTAGTCAAACTCTTTCCCCTTCACTCACACGTCTACCAGCAGCCAGCAGTTAGCTTCTGTGTAGCACACCACGACTCAAAACAGTAACTGCAACATTTCGACTAAAAGTCACTGCATCTTCTCTACTTTCTCTGTCCGACTGCTGCCTTCAAAAAACGTTCAACGTTGGCTGCTCAACACTTCCAGCGTTACTGTTTGACTTTTCTGTATGATTTCGACAATGATGATCGTTGTACTCTGATAGTTCTTCCAAAGCAATAAGCCACTTCTACTCTTTTCCTGTGACATATAATATTATACACAAGCTAACTCCGCAGTCAGAAGATAGCGGGGAAACAACAACTTATACACAAACACACACACACACACTCAGGAAATGTTAGTAAAGTAGTTTCCTAACATGATATGATGACGACGATGAGATGACTGCCTCGATATTGATGCTCCATATGAAATACTAGTTCAGTGCCAGTCGAATATGAACAAAGGTCCCGTTTCTATCCCATTTTTTACGCTATTGGCTCCTACCATTTTCATCCACTAAATATATATCAATGTGACTACTGCTGGAAAATGGAACCGTCTTTTTATTTCAGCTTTACATGAATTCACATGAGCGGACAGAATGAAGAAAAATGCCGTCTGTCTATCTATCCACAGTCATTGATACAAACAAAAAGGGAAGTACATGCTTGCATGAGAAACACAAGACAAGCAAGCTGAATCTTCACTCGAACGTGAAAGTGTTTCACTTCCCTTTCGTCTTTTTCTTCTGCGTTAATATGCGTCTAAAAATCCAATGTGCTGGCTTGGCTCACCACGACACATACACACAAAAAACGCAAACCAAACTAACAACAACATGGGACACCACCGCCACCGATAGGAAATTTTTCGGTTAAAAATGTTGCCCCACAGGCTAAAATGTACACACACATATATATAGTGGGTGGTGGGAAAAATGGAGGATACAGGCAAGTTTCAGTCTGCCACAAAACTGACTTCTTCCGCATGCACTCTCTAATAATATGCAATAAGAAATACTGAATATATAGGTTTGCGATTTATATGAACAATTTGCACTGTTTTTCTCTCTCAGTCAGTACACACACACACACCCAGTGTCTTTTTCCATCCTTTTAGGCAATAGCATTACTAATAACAGCTGCTTCTTTTATTCCTCGGAGGAACTGTTCTACATATACCTAGTAGTAGTTTGCCTCAAGATGAAGATCATGATTATCATGGTAGTGGTAAAACTGTTTAGATTTTTGTCTTTACATTTTCCTTCATACCACATTTTTAAGTTTGCGTTCAAACAGTAATAGTGGCCATAAACCATATCCTGGCAGTAATGCAAGGTAAAATCTGTACGCTGTCAGACCAGCAAAAAGTGAGTAGCAAAGCAACACAGTAATAGTTGTTGAAAGGGGCTCGTCAGGTTTTAAATAATACTCTAGAAAATTATATTATGCCATATGTTATGTAAAAAAGCTGCTATTTTGCCGTATCGAAAGGCTCCTCGTAAAATCTCCCATAATGTGATGATGATCGTAAAAGGATATGGAAAAAACGAAAAACATACATCGCATCAAGAAATAAATTATGCTACAGTAGTACAAGTACACGGAGTACGACATCCTCTTTCCATTTCATCTTTATTGCGTTTAAGTGGAGTTCAAATTTTACGCTTTTATACGACATAAATATATTTGCATTACTTTCTATTAGGCAGAGAGAGAGAGAGAGAGAGAGAGAGTAGATGTGCCACCTTTTAAGATTGCTCCTTTGGTGCATTTGGTATATCCGTCCGGTCGTCCGTTCTCACGATAACTTTTCTTTCAGACGTGTTATATTGAAATCGCTTTTTCGGCGTCATCTTTCTTTCTATCTTTACTACGTTATAGGGTGCAGTCTTTAAAACATCTACGACTGAAGGATCAATGGATTACAAGAAATTGGATGCATATACCACCGCGCCATAAGAAACCCGTACTTTAGTACGTTTTGAAAACTTCGCTTGGGCCAAACGTTTTGACCACACATTGAGCTCATTTCTGTTCGTCTTATATAACCCCTAGGCTACTTTTAATCTCAAATTTAAACAATTTTTAGTAATCAGGTAAAGAGAGATTTGGTTGTAAATTTCGTTTGACATGATTTTGTTGTGGCTCTATTTGACACGCTAAAAGCTTGACATTTTTCTCCAATATCCCCAGTTGGTTGGTTATTCCACTCCAATTTCATAAAAATGACAGGCTGACAATTTGACAAATATTTTAAGTAGTCACTGTTGGTTACCCATATATTTAAATGGGCAAATTTTTGACAAGTTTGTGAACTTGTCAGACTTTTTATTATGAACCGGTGTCATCTATAAAACTCAGCAACTATTACATATGTGAACCCAACCTTCAGACAATACTATGTTCTGGATTTTAAGTGGACATGCTGGAATTTTTTCTCAGAATTATGACAATATCAACTTCAAGCTGTGTTTTTAAATTAATAAAACATTTTGAAATTAAAGCAACTATTAGTACATGAAATTATTATGTAGTACTTTAATAACACATAGCTCGTACTTCATAGGGAACTCTTTGTTGTAACTACGCTTAAGTGTACTTAATGGTTTAGTTTTAGTTGACCCTCATTTATAGGGCTAAAAGGGGTATTTTAAAGGGCTGAAGTTCCAGCTGAAATTGTCATCGACGTGTACAAACATTACTTTATTTGACAAAATATTTAGTGATCTTGTTGGCATGCCTCTCAGTTTGCGACTCAGGGAGACGGTTTCCCCACGACCATGTATAGAACTTTGACTAGTGCTCTCATGATGTCAAGTGTCGATGATGACAGGATAGTTCAGGCAGTAATTTAAGGTGAATTTTCACTTGAAAGGTCGTGACAGTCGCAGCACGATTGAAGCACTTCATGTTAAACATTTCGCATAAAATAAAGGTTTTATTTTTATGAGGATGTCTCTAACGTCAACATTAAATTTTAGATAGCAGAGAGAGTCACCACAGGGGTCTTTTTATACAACATGAAATAGGGTGTATACTCTATACACATCGACTACATTTAACATTCAATTGCATTCGATTTATGGCGTGCACTTTAATGTGAAAAATAAAATTTATGCGGTGTACTTCAGAACTGAGGATTTGTATGACATTGAGTCACTCACGAACAGAGACAGAGAGGAAATGAGATCCATACTGATGTTCAAGTGAATCCAGAACCCAAATGAATGACAGTGTCATTCAGATTTAACGACATACTTCACTATTTTCAAAACAAATTGTATTTTTCGGTGTTTCACTTTCTTTCAGAAAATACAAATTTAGCATTCATTTCGTAGTTCCATCACACTAGGCCGTTAGCTTCCATTATTGTTTTTATATTCGTGTGGGAATGTACGTTACTGTGTTTGAAGAAGGGGCGTCATGTGAAATGCTGGCTGAGCTGTTTCGTCTTCTTACATGAGACATTTACAGCAATTCTGTTTTAATGAGAATGAGAATCTCACGCTTGCTCCTAAAGAAGTGGAAAGCTGTGTAGCTACATGAGGGCAATGGGAAAAAATCCTATAGTTCCGTGGAAACGATGTCCGTTTAAAACAGACTTAGCATATTGGCATACAAATTTACAGAATAAAACAAACTAGAAGACTTCTTTTCAAACTTGTGTCATAATGCTTCATATTGTCTTGTGCACTTCGGTTGAACAGGGAATTTCAGAAATAGAAAGTTGTAATTGAGCAAGAGTTGAATAAATGGAAAACAAACATGAAATTCTTGTCTTAAAAGTAAGGTAAAAGCTCAAGTTGCAAGGATTTTACATTACTTGGACACCGACACCACCATCATCATCATGATCACTCATACAAACAAAAAGTTTCAACGATATCCCCTGCTTTTCGAAGGCGAATAAGAAACTATGGAGACTATAAACAATCTCTACCCAAAGCAGATATCGCTATGTAACATTCTTGCATTAAATTATAAAATTTGTATCACTAACCGCAAAAAACTTCCTTAACCACAATATATTCCTCTACGTCTTGACTGGCAATAGAAAGATTTCATGCGAATCAAGCAGAAACCAAGCAATCCGGGTGTTAGTTTGAAAGAGCCTCAACAAAGCCATCAACAACACAATGCGAGTTCTATTTTTCTTTCCTACTTTCTTTGAATTCATCACCATCCCGATAACTTTTTTTTTAGATACTTTCATTGTACTGATAAATACAAATAAGGAAACATAAAAATGAACTAGTGCAAATGTAATGTATGCAGGATTCGAACAGGGTGACCAAAACATTTTTAAATGAATCAAAAGTTACGAGAAGAAAAAAAGTTTCTGAAAGTAACGTATCAAATGTAAGTATAAACGCCTAACCAATATATGCCAATTTTCAAAGGATATTATAAAAGTTAAAAGTGAAAGCATACCGTGTTGAACCCTGTTTGAATGCACCCATTGGCATATGACAAAATTATAGATCTCTCCACATGAAAATTATGGTTTGAATTACAGTAAAAGGAAAAATTCTGTTTTTTCTTCAACTCAACTTTTCTGAACATGAAAAATAAAATTTTAATGTTGTTGTTACCGCACGCATATGCCATTCTTTATTCAAACTTTTCTCGATCAACACCAACAGGTTGGACTTCATTTAAATTGGATCTTTTTTCTTTGTTTAAACCACCGAAAAATAACTGATGTACAATGAACTTCATTGTATATCAATCAAGCGTACTAAATGTACGCTTTTCCACGAAATATGTCATTTT
>JAHZNE010008138.1:0-12668 GCA_027744055.1 Callyntrura sp. NNG-2020
TTATAGCTATGCTGTAGTCACGTAAGCATCTTTTTGGTGTGTTTCTTCAGATACACACAGCTTCACACAGCACTAAACGGACGAGTACGAAACTACGTTTCAGGTAACGCTACCGATCAGCTAATAGCTCTATGGTATGCTAGGCTGTCGCTAAAAATAGCAGGATAATATTAAAACGTGGTAAAGCTGTGTGGCGGCGAGGCGACGGCATTCTTCTAGCTTGGCTTCTCCAGTTTTCGTCATCATCATCATCATCGTTGAAGTTGCTGTATACCGTCGTCGTTTCACAGAAAAGAGAAAACGACAACGATGTCCTTCACTTGACTACGTACAACCAAAGGGCAAACAACAAGAGGCAACGCAGAAGAAGCAAGCCATTTTGCTAATATTTCTGCCTCGTTGCGTGACGTTGACGTTGGTGTTAACACGAAAGGAAAAATTAACTCCTAAAGAAAAAAATTAAAAAACGACGAGGTAAATAGCCACGTTAGGTATTTATCAGGCGTTAGAAGGACGCGTAATTAATACACAACAAAACACCGTCGAACATAATTGTGAGGAGCGTCAGCGTGAATTACTTGGTACTGAAAAAAAATCTCTAGCTATATAGTCAAGTTAATTAGGTTGATATTGGTCGCGAGACCGATATCATCAAACGTTTTTAGTGAAATAATGAGCTAACTAATCACAAAAATGGTAACGGGGAAGTGATCTCAATGTAAATTATTTTGGTAAGTTGTTTTTTTGGTTTGGTTACACATAATTTTCTTGCCGGGTGGCAAACTGGAAATTTTTCTATAAAAATTACAATTGAGTATGTGTTGTGTGAAGATTGACCTGTGACAGTCGTATAATGTGCGGGTGGTGGTCATACGTTGTACATAACGGTGGGGAAAGCGACTAAATAGCGGAACAACACCACCACTTGACTGTCACTGTTAACTGTTGTGTCTTGAGGTGGTAGCAGATATTGATCATTGATAGAGCATATGCGTGTTCCGTTCATAAGAACAGTCAACAGTTTAATTTAACTTTTCAATAATCAGTTTTTATAAGGGTCATTAGTAAAGCATTATAAGGGTGAAGGGTATTAAAAATACATTACCCTCCTCCTCATATACATCATTATTAGGTACATTTACTAACTTTCCACATTAAGTCAGCTGTTAGATCCCTTTTAAGGAATTTCAGTACTGGAAACGTTCTGTTTCGGGTATTTGGAATCGAATGAACTAACAGCGTTACATATGTGGTAAATTAACTTGATTCAGTGAGTTGACTGTATTCCTTTGTCTTGAAAACAGTCATAGTTATGAATCAAACAAATTAATGTTTATAGATACATACAACTGTACAACTACTATTTATAAATGCATGTTAGTTTGATACCAATTATAATGGCAATATCATTATAATGAATATTATTGCATAAAAAATTATCGGATGGTATGTATATTATGTTATTTGGAATAGACCCGGTCACCGGTTATTGTCATTAGGGAAGCATTCAATTTTAAATGCTGCAAGTGCCATATGCCATTTTTGCCTGTGTCATAAACTAAGTTACAGTATTTGAATCATGACAGTATAGCGCATATGGAGTGGAGTGTTGATTTGATTGATGACCTTCAAACTTCGTTTTTACATTATTGATTCAATAACTACTAGTTGATTAGTTCAAGTTTCCAACCAATACTTGATAGGTAGTGATAAAAGTTAAATGGACGCATTAGTCTTACACAGGCGTTTGTCTTCCCATTCACCATTATGTTTACTTTCCCCACTCAACATTGTATTAAGGGTTGACTCGAGTTATAGATCGATAATTCAATATTTGTATTGACCTTGGATTTTATACCTTGAAACTTAGCAAGTGGTATGGAGAGTATTAAAACAGTTGAGTTTAAACACGGATTTCCTACTAGAATTTTATAATTTCAATGCTATTGGATCTTGCTATATGCATGTCCCATAAATATTTAACTGGTCGATTTTGTTATATCTGTCGGATCCACCTGTTACGTATGTATGACCTGGCTTTAGCTATTATCGGTTGCTTACACACTGTTGACCGTATATGACATTACAGTTCTTTAAGGGCTATAATAATAGGAGCTGTTGCCGCTGTCGTGCTATGCTATTATCCATTTGCTCTTGTAGTATTTGTACGTTTGTAAAAAAAATTTTACCGAGACCGAGTCGGAAGAGTAAACCTTTTTATCGTATCGTAATTGGAAAACAAATGAATAGAAGACATATCATATTTTATTTTAAAAAATAATAAGAATTTTATTAGCAAAGTGTCATATTATATTATATTGTGGAATTCACATAAACTTGTATTTGTTTTTTAAGTTTAAATTATAGGATAGGCGCGTGACAAGACCAGTCAGGGTTCCGTCGTCGTTTGGCATTTCAACTTCCTGGTCTACCGTCACTTGGGTGGGTTAATTCTGGTTGCATCCCGTTCCTCATCCCTTACGCACGATGGCTGATAATGATGATCTTTTGGACTACGAGGAGGAAGAAAATGCGGAACAAACCACAGCTGCGGAAACTGCGGAAGGTAATGCCGTCAGCAAGAAGGAAGTGAAAGGTACATACGTATCCATCCACAGTTCTGGTTTCAGGGATTTCCTCCTGAAGCCGGAAATTCTTCGCGCAATTATCGATTGTGGTTTCGAACATCCCTCCGAAGGTAAGCATTATTTGATATATGTGTTACGAATTAGTATTGTTTGTAGTAGGGCCTACTAGTAGGTGCAATGACACAATCTTTGTTTATTTACCTAAAATATTGTATTAATAATCTTACCTTGCAGTTCAGCATGAATGTATACCGCAAGCAGTACTGGGGATTGACATTTTGTGTCAAGCTAAGTCAGGTATGGGTAAGACAGCTGTCTTCGTTCTGGCTACGCTGCAACAATTGGAACCTCAGGATGGCGTTGTCTCTGTGCTGGTTATGTGTCACACGAGAGAGTTAGCTTTCCAGATCTCGAAGGAGTACGAACGTTTCTCTAAATATATGCCTAATACAAAGGTAAGTTATATTTTGTTCTTGACTCCAAATTGACAGTATTGATTAAACACAACCGAATATTAACGAGGTTGAGGTATATTATGATGAGACTTACTTTGGTTCCATTCGCGGTTTCTACCTGATTTAATGACGGATTGCCATTGTCTGACATACCTCATTCACGTTTGTACTAATTTTATTTAAAAAAAAGAACATAGTAATAATGATTGTTTGTATTATCAGGTTGCTGTCTTTTTTGGCGGATTGCCAATGCAGAAAGATGAACAAGTACTCAAGAACAACTGTCCGCACATCGTTGTCGGAACACCGGGACGTATATTGGCGCTTGTGAAGGCAAAAAAGCTTTCCCTAAAAAACGTCAAGCAGTTCATTCTTGACGAATGTGACAAAATGCTCGAAGCACTCGGTAAGTAGTGTCTTTAATTGTGACACCATACGAATTATTATGCTTAATTATTAAATGATGAGAAATACTGTTGGTTCATTCGCGGTTTCTACCTGAATTCGTGTGTAGGCCGAGCCAAAGTCTGACAAGATTTAACTTGTAATAATTTAAAGGATAATTTTATGTCCATCCTAACTTAAATACTATTTTTTTCTTGTAGACATGCGACGGGATGTGCAAGAAATTTTCCGAAACACTCCTCATGAAAAACAAGTAATGATGTTCTCTGCAACGCTCAGCAAGGATATTCGGCCAGTTTGCAAGAAATTCATGCAAGATGTAATTGTCTACTAACTTCTTATCTTCTGAAATTGTGTGGTTGATGTGTGATGATGAAAAGGAAGTCGGCCTCCCTCCCATCAAACCAAACTTGGCTCGGACCGGTCAACGCTTATAGTTGCATTAGTCATGTGGTCGTAAGTTTGTTTAGGTGGGCGGTTGGTGTAGTGGTGGTACGAAAAACTACAGGTGTGCTTTGATACATTTGTTCGTTACAGCCAATGGAGGTCTATGTCGACGATGAAGCAAAACTCACCCTGCATGGTCTACAACAACACTACGTCAAACTTAAGGAAAACGAGAAAAACAAAAAACTTTTCGATTTACTTGACGCACTTGAATTCAACCAGGTACTAAATTCTGACAGAAAACATGTACATCTTTAGTAAAAAGTTCATGCAAATAACATTTGATTGTACCTTTTTTAAATTTTCACGATAATATATAATTTATCCAATCCAACACAAGTTCTAAATGATGATAAAAAGATAGGGACATATGAAAAACATTGATTATGCAATATCTAACTCTCTCTTACTGATTTTTTGTACAAATCGTTGTTGTTTTTAACTTGAATTTATGTTTAAATGCTAACGAGGTAACTTATTTTTTAGGGTTTGGCTATCACCTTCGTTAGCGACGAAGCTGATGTGAAAATTCTGAATGAGGTTCAGAACCGATTCGACGTGACCATTACGGAACTCCCTGATGAAATTGACCTTTCATCTTACAGTAAGTTTCATCGAGTTATAATTTTGCATTCCCTTGCAATAATTTATTTTAACATTTCAACGTATATTTTATTTAAGTTGAGGGACGTTAAATACTGGTGGAAGAACCGGACGCAAAGATGTGGGGATTACAGACTCACTACCACGAATGTACCAAATACCCTTCTACAAAGTAATGAAGGATGTTTCTGCTGTATTAAAATGATCAACAACCAGCCAACATCTCGTGTTTTGATTTATTCGATTAAATTAAAAAGTTGTTTGTACTTTTTTTGCTTATATTAAATGTTTTATTATTTTGAATTAAGGGGTATGAAAAGTACTAATAAATAGTGTAGGTAGAAAATACATAGCGTTTACGTACCAACACAGTTTCAAAAAGTTCCACTTATTATTATTATAGTCTTATTACTAATAGAACGTTTAAAATAAATAGAAGATACATTTTCACTGTCACTAAACCACAATTTTAAAGGCGAAATTCGCACATAGTATACTGTTGTGCTGTACCACTGCGCACCTTATTTTGTAGATAATCATTTCATGTTTCATGGCGTGACGACAATACCAACGGTCTTTTTCTTCCTCATCTCTTTAGCCATACATGATTTTTTCTTCTTTGTACCTTGACCTCGGCATATTGAAAGCCCATTATGCGACGTGTGATCGTGATCACTTTGAACAACTATATAAAATAAACCTATAAAATCTCTTTGTGTGATCACCGCTTCACATACAATCATATATTGCCATGATACTAAAATCCATTATCCCCCATTGTCGAGTAGAACCAGTAGAACAGTGTATTCTATCCTTCTTAAGGAAAGGACAAAGTCGTCGTCAATTTGAGACTAGGGAAAGGGAAAGGACAGAACAAGAATTTTGCACACGAGTTTCACTATGCTAAATTGCAGTTTTGAAGATATTCACACAATAACCAATGGCCTATTTATAACCAATAACGAATGTTAATCTTCACTCACGCTACAACCAACAATAATAATTCAAATAGGTATAATACAAGCCAGGAACAACGTAAATGGTCGAAGGTCATCATGCCTCTCACAAGAAGTGTTCAAGATGTTACCCACGCAGGGTTGAATGTATCTAGCGAAATTACACCCATGCCTGCCTGTTCTGACGCACAGTTTAATTCAAGAAAACAAAGAAATTCGCTCAAGAGGAACGCTCCTAAACGTCGCCATGTCCTGCCATATAAGAGTATGACTTGTTGTGACCTACTAATAACTCGTTGTAATTTATAGTTACTTAAACGATCAATTAAAAGATTTACTTATTTGTGTAGAAAATGAGGACGATTATATCGCCAGCATCACTAAAACTGATTTTGCACGATTACGTCGCACTGGACAATACCCCCCGAAATGCGGAGGGGCTGGGGACGGGACCGCAAATACATCCGACTATGACTCTGATTCATCCATCAACGAATTCGAATTGGAGCAAGTAACTGAGGAAGTAAGTAAATATCAAGATTTTCTTGAAAACTTAGTGGAGCACACCGCTAAATTGAAGGTCCACATGTATTGGGTAATGTGTATATTGCTGATCACGTGCATTGGTAAAATCTTCTATACTTATTGCGTTGGAACTTCTGGAAATTGTCTTACATTAATCGAGGCAATGAAAAAAACAACAGTCAGGCACGTTACAGAGTTTTACAGATACGAATTTTTCTTTGTGGAAAAAGCATTTCATTTCCTTCTTCTTGTATGGCCTCCGATGGTGTCGTCTAATATCTTTGGATTTTGGTGGGCAGCCACTAATAATGCAACGGTGCAGTGATGTAGCTCCGCTTTTATGGTTGATACTTTGATACACTACAAACAAAAGAACCATTACTACGCGTGATACACTCGAGTTTAATATAGATAAGTAACGTTTATAAGTAAATCAATAATGGTAGTTTAAGTAAACAAAGCCTATATAAATAAACCCCATTTTAAACCATAATCACAATCATGTTAATAAGTTGCTCTATTGCTGCTTAATTTTCTATTCAGTAACACCCAAAAAATTGTACACTTTCATGTTTCACCAAAACTTTACCACGTATTGCCACTAATAAATTGCGTTGAAATGAGTTCTAGTAAATATATGTCAACTTAACAGAATGCCATAGTAGTATGGCCCTTAGAAAGATAAGAAAAGATAAGAAATATAAGTTCACGTAAATATGATACCAACTTAATTGTGTTTGGTGTTATGTATTTTCCACAGTAAATTCATGTATTATAAAACCTCATGAACCATTGCTTGCTTGCAAAAAACATTGCTTGTGACCTTTCCTTGTCACTAAAATTCAATTAAAATTTGATACACCAAAAATTATTTTGCACTTAAAAAAATGCACTGTACAAAATGACATTGACGGAGGTACGCTCAAGCCGCTGTCTACAGTAGTAGTTTATTGCCGCGTCCATGTCGCAATTAACACCCACCATCACATTATTACATTGGATGCAAAATCTTTGAGAAAATAGAAAGCCTCTTCTACATCGCACATCGGACCACCAGAGCACGATATAGTGCGCGTTGCCCCATTCCTTTTCCAGCAAGACACCTTCATGTTGTTAAGAAAACCTGGCTGCCTGGCTCAAATGAAATGACGCTCAAGCTTGTAATGATTGTAACACTTGGTAAAGCACGTACAGAAAGCTGAAGTACATACAGATGACAATATTTAGAAATAATTTGTAATTCTTGTAGTTGTGTTTGTATCACACTTGACCTTTTGCAGTGACATTAGCTTCAGAACTAGGAGCAGTTGGTACAAGTGGAAAGTCCCAAGAAAGTGTAAATAAATAAATGTTTCGAAAACTTCCATCTGACAACAAGTTGTTAAAATTGTGTCATGCGTGTCAGCGTGTTAAACATCACAATAACGACTTTCATGTAGGTGTATTACCTAGTTTATAGATTGGCAGAGGTGGAAAAGGAAATACAAAATGTGCAACCCCAAGAAAAATGTTTACACCAGCCCAGTTGACATATTTTCAGCTAACGCTGAACACGTTCGTGAAATGGAAACATTAATGGTGCACTCGAAAAAGCCACCAAAGGGTATATATGCTTTCTCCACAACTTACGATATGGATAATGTTCGAATGGAAAGTTGTAAGCAAACAGATATACCAACATACAATATAGTAATAATAAATAAATGAAAGAAATTTGCTATTTCATTGTCACCAATACAAATACACACACACTCAATTAACGATAATGATAACCACATTACTGCAAAATTGTATATCTACAGTTAATATCAAGTCAAGAGATGAAGTAATGTTACGCAAAGCTACGCACATTTCCGGTATGAGCAGTTCCACTGAACGTTTTTTCAAAAGTGCTTTGATAATGTTTCGTCCTGGGCCTGACCAAGTTGATGAGCCCCTCAACGAGCACCAGAGTCTTCATAATGTGGATGAAAAGGAATATCCAATGGAAATCATGTTAAATTTCCAGGCACACTCTGAGAAGACTCAAATCCACGTTATGGTCCAAGTAGAAGAGGAAGAAAATGCGGTTTGGAAACCGATTCTTGATTCGTTTTCAGACTTACTTCATACAGCCATTAAGCAAGTGTGTTTTGGTGATAAGCGCATACAACAGGTTCAGGAAAACTTTAACAGTAGCAACACTAGTCTTAACGAGGTCCTTCTGGAAGAACAAAAGGAAACGAAAGGCTTGACATACAAACGGATCATTGCAGAGCTGGGAAAGGTCTTGGAAGATCTTAGAGGTGTTACAAACGAGACAATTGCCAACCTTTCAAAATCTCAGTTGGATGCATTGGTTCATCAGCACAGCTGCAAGCAAGAATTAATCGGAACCACAACGAAACTTGAAAAGTTAGAAGCAGACAAAGCTCAAATTTCCACAGCCAACAATACCAGTTTGTACCATAATCTAATCGCAATGAATGTTAACGCTGAGATAAACGCACTCCGTGACAAGATACCAGGTCTTGAAACTTGTGTGAGAATAAATGGTGCAAAAGCTGATGCACTCCAAAAAGGATGGTCCAAACAAGTAGCACTTATGAAACAAAATCGCATTGGGAATGAACCAACCGACTTGTTTACTTCCGTAGATGACGTAGCGGTTCTGCTGAATAAAACAAAAGATAAACAGAGTGTACTGGAAAAAATTAAACTTTCATACGAAAAGGCACTATTGGAACTCGAAAATGTGAATAGTTTATCTGATAATTCCGTTACGCTTAAAGACCCTTTTCAAATATCTTGGTTATTTCCCCCTTATGGCGGATTTTACTTTTATAATGGCTCAAGTCCTACGCCACCCTGTGATAGAAGGTCAGATGTAATTGTACTTGAGGATCCTATTACCATTGGGCTGGAGCAGTTAAAACAGTTCCGGGATTTTCCTTCATTAATTCAACAAAATTCAACAAAAATTGCGGAACTTTGTTTGCTGAATGAACAAGGAAAGAGAGATGACAGCGACGAGGTTATTAAGGTTCTTACAGAAATGCAGAAGATTAAGTTGCAAGTTCCGCCCATCTCTTCTTTAGGGAACAGAACGTTATGGTTCAATCCAAAAAACATCCAGTTTCTAGATGACGACGGGATTCACATGAAATCTACCTTGAGACGAAGGATGAAAATGAAGGACGATGAAGAAGAAAGTTTAGCTTTAGCAGATGTGAGGAAAGGAAATGTAGCAACGGTGTGGATGCTCTTTGTAGTGATATTAAGTGTGGCGTAAACCTAAAAATATCAAGTTCACTTTTGCTCCCCCCATCCGCGTGTTTTATTACATGATGTATCGAATAATTCGACTCAGATTGTTGTGTGTATAAAACTGCAAATAAAAATTCACACGTGTTTTCGTATACATTTCTTGGTATGACTGGTGTTTTCCCTGTAGCATCACTAGCTTAACATGATGACTGTAATTTTGAACCATGAAGTATTTTGATATTCCTATCAATGAAGGCTTACAGTATTGTGTTGCTCAATAATTAATTTACAATGGAGGATAAAAAAAAAGAAAGTACAAGTAATAAGTAGTTAACCCTATGGTCCCATTTATTTTTGTATTGTTTAAAAACAATACATTTTTTCTAATTTCCTCTCTATTGAGACCTTACACTTCACACTGACGAGGAAGGTCTTCGATTCTTCCATTACAGATAACATTTAGATATCTTTGTTTGCCTTATGTATGGGCATATCATGACAAAAATTTGTTTCCTCTTCATAAAAACTTTTGGTAAAAAGCAGTTTTTTAATGCTGCTCCAATGTAAATAAAAAATGCATACTTTCTGTAAATATTTTTGTGGAAACATCAAGTTGCAGTATTTGTAATAGCTTCTCATATTTCTTGCTTTCAGTATCCTTTAGCAAAGAGATGGGGATATGGGAGAAAGCATAATAGTGCAATGCACAGTCAAGACGCTATGAATACTACATTTTTTACACCATTTGACAGTGTGATTGTGAAATGAGGAATAACCAAAATTATGCTTGAAACTTTGCATTTTGTGGTTTCGGGTACTAGTAACTGTTGGTGTTTGTATGGGACCCTATATGCATGCATACACTTGATCCCGGAGAAAATGTACTTTCATTGAGGTATTCTTGCATACAAGTGGAATCTGGAAACCTTATCGGTAATGGAAAGATCAAAGATCTTCCTCGTAAGCTTAAAGTTTACCCATTATTCAGAGGTCTGCTGTAGAGCGATAAATAATTTAACAGTAAGCCCACAGCCATAATGGATACATTTGACAAATATAATTGAAGCTTCGACTCCTTTGTACACAAGTTGCAATGTCAGTATTAATTGAGCCTACTACTTGTCAGTTTTAAAATGAAAAGAAGTCGCCAATCAAGTCTTCTGCTTTTCATAAATACTTTGATGCTCTTAAGCATCATTGTCGATTATAAAAATGCACGTGCATTTAATAATCAAAGGAATGAATCCAGCCTCTTTAAGTATATTAAAAATCAACGTCATTTGCATCGTTCTCGTAATAACCATAGATTACCACGTCAAAACAGTCTGACAGTGTGTGACACATGTCGCATGAACCGATACGACACCCCTTTCTACTGTCCAATCGAACCCAACATTCCTCAGTGCATATTCCCAGTATGCCCCAAAATTTGTGATGATACCGGTGGAGACCCAAGTGTCCGTCTGAAGTTTATTCCACCTTCTCCTCCAAAAAGAGCCCCCTTTCCGTATCCAGTTAACTTGCCCAGAATACCGAAAAATCTAATCAACGAATTTACCCCGGATAGTCCCCCACCCCCCACACCGATAGCACAAGGTCGATCCATGAGGGTTTCACTTCAAACTGAAAATATTGCGCCGTATAATACAAAGACTTGTGAGTTTCCCACACCAAACTTACGACGCCTTCGACCAGGATCAAAATATATTGAGTATCGACCCTCAAAACTAAACTACCAGGTCTCCGACATTCTCAGGATTGCATCAGAGTATGGTCTTGTTCCCGCCGAGTTTAGACACCCCATGGAATGGTATTCTGTGGAGAAGTCGTCGTTGGCAGAAACGGTGTCCACGTACAAAATGACCGAGCAACAGCCCAGGTATTTTTACGCTGTTGGGTTGAGCGATGATAATGGTGCAACAGAGAATCTAGGCAAGTTTCTGTATAAAAGTGATAATACGTCAGCAACGTTTGCTGTATTCGATCCAAGAGTATATGGAAGAATAGACGAAAGATGTGGCGTGTTGAGTTACGTACTGGGCAGTGACAAAAGGCAGTATTTGACTACCAGGTTTTGGAACTGCGATAAATACATGGGGGACGATAACAGAGTAGCACATGGTCTATTCATGTTTCCCCCGGGGTCATTATGCTACACAAGAAGTGAAGAGGGTGAGGAAATAAGCTCATTTTCAAAGAAAATCGCATTCGATTTTTAATCTATGAAATTCTGGAATAAAAGGCCTTTAATGTTTAAGAATGTGCAAGACTGCAACAAGAGAAAGCTGGAGGTGATGCAGTGTACCATAACACGATCCAGATTGGACAGACATTAACTCGATTTATCTACCTTTACACGGATCAGGTACGGTTTTCAAAAATCAGTCAACGTTCAAAGTACAGTTTTCCGTTTCCGGCTTAGCATTTTTATGTAAAGTGGGAGACAAGAAAAGCGTACAAAATGAAAATTGAGTGTGATTTACATTATCAGAGGTCATGGGAAGATGCATTTAGTCTATGTAAAGCCAAAGGAATGCACATGCTGGACTTGGACTCAAAATGGAGTGATGCGCTACGAGTGGCCGAAGTAATTGAACATTTTCTTCGTGAAGCAAGTATGTTCATGAAAACACGAAACGTATACTTTTGTATACGTACGTATAGTCCTAACGAAATTTTAATGTCCTTTCAGAATTGAATCCAGTTACTTCATTTTGGACATCAGGACGATTTGGAACAGCTTACTCGGACGGTCGCTTTACTTGGGCCACAACGGACGCTGTATTCGAAAATTTGTATATCGAGGAAGCTCCCCCATTTGCGTATTCATGGTGGGACGATCAACAGGCGGTCACCCCGGCAGAGATTATACTCTCCCGACGGCGAGCTATGAATCAACCATGCGTGTCCATTGCTGTAAATCCGGAGACAGGAGGAGAACGCCCAAAGTTAAATTTTAAAGCTTGGTATTGTGACTTCCCAATGGTACGATCGCTGTACAAAATATTTCACAATTAATACTTTATCTCCCTTTCTTGCATGTAAAAACTCACATTTTACGTTTTTGATAGTATGTGCTCTGCTATCAAAATTTAAATGACACAAACACAATGTTTAAACCAACTCCTCGAGCAACAACTTCGATACGACCTCCCCCAAAGCAAGACTCCTGCGAGAAGCTATCAGCAGCAATAACGGAAACGGTGCAGAAAGAAATAATTGATCCATTCGATCAATTTACGTGTACTTCCAAATCTCTAACCGTCAAACGTCTCACCCCAAACTCAAAATTTGTGGACTACCAACCTCAGGAGCTGTCTTACTCTGTAGAACAGATAAAAGAGCAATGCGTAAAGTATGGATTACTTCCAGCGGAAATTCGTTCCCGGGAAGATTGGGAAGCGATTGAAAAATCGGGCATTGGCGGAGTTATTGCTGGAAAC
>JAHZNE010008139.1:0-11198 GCA_027744055.1 Callyntrura sp. NNG-2020
CAATACATTAAACGTGTATCATTTTTACATGATCATCAGACAAAACACAGGTACGATTATCAATATTATGTTTAAGTGTCGTGTAGTCGTGTACGTAAGAGGAGATGGAACGTTCCCTTTTTTTGTTAACGCTTTTTTTTTGGAGGGAGGGAAAGCGAACGCGAATAAGTAGAACATAAAAATGGTACAATATCTCTTGAACGCTTGTGTATATATGTTTTTACAGACATATTTTTTTTCTTCCTTTTTTCCCGCCCCCGCACTACTGCAAAGAGGGGGGGGGGTGGGGTTGGAGGATGACAAAAAGTAAAATTTTAAAAGTTGCTCATTTCCTTTCTAAAATATATATATGAGTGCGTATTTATATTTTATGTACATGCTGATTTAAAAGTTTTTATTTTGTTTGTAGAGTCTTCTCAAATACACGTTGTGTGTCGTTTACGCTAGTGGATCGGCCAATGGATGATCCCCGGAAGAGGAAAAGTCTTCCCCCTGGAGCAAGCCTTTCTTTTCGTCGTTTACCGCACTGGATTCACCCTCCTTGTACATCGTCTCGTAGACGGGGTTGGCAAAGTTTGTTCCTTGAAGTAACACCTGGAAGACAAAACAGGGAAAAAATAAATTTACCGAATAAATGCTTCAATTGTAAAAATAATATACTGTTACGCGGAAAGCGTACTTTGTCGGAGTCAAAAATTAAACTGGGCTCAGACGCGTGATCCTCATCCCCTTCCTCCTTCAAAAACATGGGGTTGTTTATTTCGACGGTGCCGGCGTCATGCATTCTCACGTGCATGAAGGGTCGCCCACTGAAAAAAAAGGTAGAGAGAACTAGTTAGCTAAGTGAACCCTCTTGGAAGAGGAAAATGAGCGAAATAAAAAATGGAAAGCGAAAACAAAAAGGAAAAACTCGGTAACGTGTGTACCGGTTGAAACCATACTGTTTTCTTCTCATCACAACGTAGGCCATACAACCCGATATGCCGGCGACGCTGACGGCAACCACGATGAATACTAGGACGATCACCCAAGTGATCCCTCCACTGTCGTCACTTCCGCCGGTGGCACTTTCACTACTGCCATTACCCCCGTCATCCTCCCCCTTCTGGCGGGAGGCACACCGGAGACCCATGAAGCCCTCCGGGCAGGTGCAGCTGGGTGCGAGGGATTCGTCCGGATTGGGTAAGCAAGTGCCTCCATTGAAGCAAAAGCCGGGGGAGCAGCCCGTTTTTATTTGACACCTTGACCCCGTCCAGCCCAACAAACATTTACACTCCTGCTTTTTGACAGCGTCGGTCATCATGCAAATCCCGCCGTGAAGACAATACGACTGGCACGGCAGATTTGAAGGGGCGGAGATTTCACAACGGGCGCCTATCCAAGTGTCAGCACACCTGAAAAAAAAACAAAATCCCATAAAATCTGGCTTCTGACGATTTTGGCGTCAAATGTCGTTATTTTTGCGGCTCCCTTACCGACAATAAGGTTTGTCATCTATGATGATACAGGCTCCGTTATGTTTACAATAAGACGGCTTGCACCGATTACTCAGGGAGCTGTTGCCCCCGAAGCAGTACTCCTCCGGACTGTTGATATTCGGAGGGCATTGACACTTCGGATCCGACTTGCTACACTTGTGACATTCACACAAATTGAATTCGCACCGCGCCCCCACAAAGGGTCCCTGACAGCGACATTTGTGGTCGAACTGGGTGGGCTCGCAGATTCCCCCGTTGAGGCATTTCACGTGATCGCACATGTCCTCATCACATTTCTTCCCCTCGTAGCCCGACAAACAGCTGCACTCTGGACTCCCGTTTTTCACCTTACATTTCCCCTTGTTTTGACAGTAGTTGTCACAAATGGACTTTTCACACCGGAAACCAGAGTAGCCCTTCATGCAACGACACATGGGCTTGCTCCTTTGGTCCAGTTTACAAATTCCCCCGTTTTCACAGCTGTGGACTTCACAGGACTCACACAGGCGACCCGTGTAGCCCGGGAGACAGACGCAAGTATTCGTCGTTTCATTGCATTTCCCGTTGTCGTTACAGTTGTTCTTGGTACAGGACACCACCGGGATTTCGCAACGGTCGCCGGTAAAATCCGGGGGACAGTTACACTACGCGAGAGAAAAAAAAGCCCCTTTAGCATCCCTCGTCATCGTTAACAAAAATGTCTATCGTCGCTTATACTTACTTTCAGCGTGATCTTTTCGCCAGAGTGACCCGTTTCCGTGTCGGGGTAGCACATGCCCTTGTTGAAACAGTAGCCGGAACAGCGGTACTCTTCACAGAGGACGCCTTCGTAAAGCGCATTACAAACACACTTCGGCACCCCCTTCTCAATCACACACTGACCCTGTTTGCACTTCAGGTCACACTTATCTGCCGTGACCAACTTGCAAGTGAAAGTTTCGTGGGTTTTGTTCGAGGTCAACGAGCGGATTGCTTTCCCGTCAGGGCAGACACAGGTGGCGGTACTGTTCCCGGAAAGGAGACAAATTCCAGGCAGGAGGCAGCTGATCTTTTCACAGGGGTTCGGCACTGAAAAAGTTGTAAGTTAAGCCATTGGTCACTTTTTCAAATAAAAAATATAACTGACATTTTTATGCTTTTATGAACCCGCCGTACTAGATCGTTTTTTGTATCGCTGCACGATAAGGGTATCCGAAGTCCCTTGCACCGACCAATGTGAGGGTTCCTCCCTGCCAAATTTGTCCATTTTGTAGATCTTATCTGTATGATAGGTGGTTAAAAAGACCCAATCTTCAAACACGTCCACTCGCCCGGGTTTCATTTCCCCGCCTTTAAACCGCTTCACCACCCGCCGGTCCCTGCCATCCAGAGTGGCTGTCTCCAACGTGTGACTTTTCATATCCGTCCAGTACAGTCGCCTTGCCGGATAGTCTATCGCCAAGCCCATGGGACAAGGGGACTGCACCAGCGTTTTCTTCCCGGAGCCATCCATAAACGCCACCCCAATTCTTTGCTCCGACCAATCCGACCAGTACATGCGCCTGGACCCAAAACCCCCCAAAAATTAGTACACGCCGTTATCTCAATTAAATTAATCCGAAAATTTTAACTCGTACCCCGACTCCGGATCCACCACGATTTCAAAGGGCTCCACCAGCCCCTTATTGATCAGCGCCATTCTTTTCAGCCCATCCAGCGTGCTCACCGACAACGTTTTATGCCCCGAGTCCAACCAATAAATCCTCTCCGCCACCCAGTCCACCGCAATCCCTCTCGGCTCATCCAACCCGGTCACCACATCCTTCATCACGTTCGCCCTTATCTTTTCCGCGTCCATCAAACTATTCGCCTGCCCGTCCTCCACGTGCGACACTATCGTCAGCTCCTGAATGGAACGTCGGCTGTTCGTCGTGAAAAACAACCGTATATTCCCCCGATCTTTGTCCATCGTGTAATCCACCGACTCCACCTTCGAGTAAAACTCCCCATCCGTCATCAACGTTTTCGTCTCTTCCGGCGTCGGCTTGAACGGGTTCGTTTCCACCAGATGATTCTCTATCGCCAGCACCATAATGGCCTGTTCCATGAGAGCGTGACAATAGGACCGGTTTCCATCATGGGCTATCCGGTAGCCATCGGCACACTCACAAGTGAAGTTATGCTTCAAGGCGCCACTCGCCTTTTTCACTACGCACGTGTGAGAGCAAGAGCCAAAAGTACAGGGGATGCAGTCCACCTCATCACTCCCATCCAGGCAGTCATTGTACGAGTCGCACACGAGGCTGGTATTGATGCCTACAAGAACCCCCCTCATATTTTAATACAAGTTAACTTAAAAAAAATTAAGAATGGATGTATATTTTTTTTCTCCAAAATTTACATTTGTGACTCGTTTCACATTGGAATTGATCTTTTTGGCAACTTTGCCTTTTCGGGGGGCACATTCCCAACTGCTCGTCACTCCCATCTAAAAATTCACAGACAAGATGGGCGCAACATTAGAATTTTTCGGGATTCTGGTCAAATTTGGGGATGTTTTTTTTGCGTTTTTTGTCGTTTGTGTCTCACCTGGGCAGTCTTTTTCGCTGTCACACGTCTTCGAATAGGGAATGCAAATATTATTTGATCGGCACCTATTAACATTTGTATTTTCTTTTCTACTGATACTGCTTACAAACATGCGTTTTACAATATTCATAGCACGACAGACAGCGACATTCTCACAGTCAGCATGCATGATTATGTAAAAATTTTATTTTAATAAAAAATATATGGATTTTTTTTCTTGTTATATTTTTGAATTCATTAGCATTTCTGTGACTGCCACGAAATCTGTACCTGAATTTTCCGGGTTCGCAGGCGGTCGTTCGACACATTTCGGCCTCCTCGTCGCTCCCGTCCGCACAGTCCCTTTCGCCATCACACCTCCAGCTGAGGGAGAGACACTCCCCGTTGGAACACTGGAATTGGTCGGGGTGACAGCCGGTGCGGTTCTCGCAGTTCCTCTCGTCACTCCCGTCCACGCAATCCGCATCCCCGTCGCAGCGCCACCCCGCGAAGATGCAGAAGGGGGGGTTTTCACACTTGAAGTCTTGACTGGTGCAGGTGTGATTGCAACTCTTTTCCCGGAACGACACCGGAATTTCGTGTTGGTGTCGCAACTCCTCTGCGTGCAATTTATGAACGGCTGCTCATCCGAGTTATCCCCACAGTCGTCCTCCAAATCACAAGTCCACTCGGGTTGAATGCACTTTTTATTTTGACACGTGAACTGGTTCGCCGGACAAGTTTTCGATTGACAACTGGCCTCATCCTGACCCCCGGGGCAATCCATCTTCCCGTCGCACCGCTGATTTTGGGGGATACAGAAGGACTTCACGGTTCCATTCCCTTCGCACTTGAATTGGGTGCCGAAACAGGTATGCTTGTCGCAATCCTTCTCGTCACTCCCATCCTGGCAGTCATCCTTGGCGTCACAAAGACTCGCGGGGTGAATGCACTCCCCACTACTGCATTGATACTGTCCTGGGGTACAGTTAAACGGGGGGCAGTCCGGAGGCTCATCCGAGCTGTCCGTGGGAGAGCAGTCACTCTGCCAGTCGCACACCCACCAACTGGGGATGCACTTGAGGGTGTGTTTGCACTCAAACTGGGAGCTGGTGCAGTTATTGGTACAATTCTTCTGATTCTCCGTCAGCATAAAGTTCTCCGGACAAGCACAGATAGCGCCCCCACCCGGGCTCAGCAGACAGAGGGTTTGGCAGCCACCCCGATTTTCGCACGGATTGGGATGACGGGGCGGTTGACGGAAGGGGTGGAACACCTTCACGTCCATAGGTCGATGAATGGTTCGGGTAACCGTCGTCTCATTTCCGCCCGAGTACTTGTGACACCGCTCCACGCTCTTGGTCTCCCAGTCGGACCACCAGATCATGTCTTCAAAAGTGGTAATGGCAAAGATGTGGTGCACTTTCGCCGTGGGACTGTGAACTGAAAAAAAGAGGAGAAACAAGCGGGATTTTATTCGGTAGGGCGTCAAGGTTGCGCTGGTGCAACTTCCAGGGCGGTATCGTTAGAAACGGAAAGAGTGTTTGTGTGTGTGTGTGTGTTTAGGCGAAGGGGGACCAACAAAATTGGCTTACCAGTGTTGTACATACCTCTGCTATGGATTACTTTCCTATTCTCGCCGTTGAAATTGGCGACCGCAATGTAGTCTTCCTTGGCGTCCGCCCAAAACAGCTCGTTCGTTTCGTGGGATATGGTCAGCGCGTTGGGCCACCCCACTAATTTGAATAAAAAAAAGAAATTTGCATATTAACTTGGGTAGGTTGTAGAGCAAACGTGTGCGTTTATTTTGAAGGCGTCCTCACGATTTTCCGAAATCAAGATTTTAACGTTGGACCCATCCATCCCCGCCCGGCCAATGTAGGGCTCATCCCCCCAATCGGTCCAAAACAGTTGTCCATGCAACGGGTCCAGGGCAATACCCCGGGGCTCTTGTAACCTGTCGTGGATCAAAACCTTGCGGAAGCTGCCATCCAACCGGGATACCTCAATAGTGTCCGTGCCTTTGTCGCACCAATACAGATTTTTGCCGACCCAGTCGACCGCCAAGCCGTCGGGACTTTGGACAGTGATGTAATGCAGGGTCTCCTCCTTCAATTGAGTATCGGACTGGATGTCCGCACTGCTGTTCTTGGGGTCAATGCACAACCGCTTGATGCTACTCCCAAAAGCGGTCACATCCGAGAAGTAAATGCAACCGCCCTCCCAATCGTAGTCGAGGGCCACTGCGTTGGTCAAATTTTGGGCGAGTAAACTCATCGCGCCCCGGTGGTCCACCAGGCGGATGTAGTACTGATTGGACAACAGCAATTTGACCGGCTCACTGGAATTGGCGCGGCAGGAGTGCCCATCCTCGCGCAGGACGTAATTTGGGAGACAAGAACATTTGTAGCTGCCAATGGAGTTGCGACACTTTTGAGAACACGCCCGCTCCTCACACTCGTTGATGTCGACACACAAGCTGGGGTTACTCGGGTTGGGCTTGAAGCCGTTGAAGCATTTGCACTGATAGCCCACCTTCTTATCAATACAGGTGTGCTGACAAACCTTGAGATCATTTTGAGGCTTGTCACACTCATTAATCCCGCAACCGATCTCGTCGCTGTTGTCGCCACAGTCGTTTTCCCCGTTGCACAGCCGCGTTTCGTTCACGCAGACGTTGTTTTTACAGAGGAACTCCGTTTCCGCCGTGCAGTACTTGTCCTTCCCGCAAATGATTTCCGCCTCGTCACTCAGGTCTCCACAGTCGTTCATCCCGTTGCACTTCCGGTTGGCGCTGATACACCGGCCGTTGGTACACTTGAACTGGTTTGGTTCGCAGAGCACTTGGGGACACAGCTGACCATCACTGTTGCTACACAACAAAGAAAAAACAAAAACGGTTAAATTTAACGGTTCAAATTTAAATATTTAATTATCCCCCCCCTTACGACTTACTTTTCGTCACATTTTTCCGAACTCGGGCAATGCTCCTCATCCTCCCCCTCGGCGCAATCCTTCTCATTATCACACACCCACTCCGGACTCAGACAGATCCCATTCCTACACTGGAATTGGTGCGGGGAGCAGCCCCCAATGACGTTGCTGCTCCGCGTTATATTCGCACAGCCTTCCAACGGATGCTCGTCCTCCCCACTCTGGCAGTCCTCATCCCCATCACAAATGTACTCCTTCGGGATACACCTTCCGGTCGAGTTGCACTTGAACTGTTTCTCGTCATCACAGCTCCTCTCACTGCACCGATCCCCCTCGTCGCTCCCATCGCTGCAGTCATTGCTCCCGTCGCATTTCCACATGAGGCTGATACACTCTCCCGACTCGCAGACGTACTGTTGGGGTTTACAGGTGTAGTGACACTTTTTCTCGTCTTCACCCCCCTCACAGTCCACGTCCATGTCACAGACCCACGCCCTCAGGATGCAGGATCCGTCCCCACACGCGAAGGAGTTGGGGTGACACTCCTTCTTGTTATTCGACTTGTTCGCTTCTGCGCAGTTGTTCTCGTCGCTGTTATCCCAACAGTCGTTCGCCCCGTCACACTCCCACGATTTGTGGATACACGCGGTGGTGTGGGGACACTGGTAGAATTCCATGAGGACGGAGGAGTCACTCATGTTTTTGGGGCAGTCCACCTTCCCGCAGTTCATTTCATCCGAGGCGTCCCCACAATCCGGGATTTTGTTGCACCGATCCGCCTTGCTAATGCAGCGTCCGTCCTTGACACACTGGAACTTGTCCGGGGCGCTGCACGTGCAATTGATCTCGTCCTCTCCCGCCGCACAGTCCACCGTCCCGTCGCATTTTTTGCTTTCTCGGATGCACCGGTTGGAGGGGCACTGGAAAAAGCCGTCTTTGCATTGTCTCGTGGCGCAGTACTTGTCTTCCTCGTCGCTGCCGTCGGGGCAGTGGCTGATGCCATCGCAGGTCAGTTCGTAATCCACACAGCTGCCGGTGGTGCACCGGAATTCGGTTTGGTTGCAGACCGCCCGATTTTTTGGCTCCACGACACAACGTCCGTTATCTTGCAGGGTTTTGTCCGCGTTACATTTGCACTTTGCTTTGCCGTACTCGTCCAAGCTGCAAATTTCTGCGCAGCCCCCGTTCAAAATTTGGCACGGATTTTTGGTGCATTCTTCCTCTTGAGGACTCACGGCCACGATACCCATCGGTTTTAAAATATCCGTCCGGAGGGTTTGCACATTTTCTCCGGTGTACTTGTCCGCCCGCATGACCGCGTGAAGCACCCAGTCGCTCCAGTAAATGTAGTCGCCCAACACCGCAATGGAAAACGCGTGCTTCGGCTTATCGCTGGCGATAATCTTCCTCTCACTCCCGTCCAACTCGCACCGCTCAATCTTATCCAACCTGGCGTCCACCCAGTAGATCTTCTTCGCGCCGTGATCCAGCGTCAGACCGTTGGGCATGCGGATGTCTTTCGTGATTATCGACTCCACGTGGTAACCGCTCATGTACGCTCTTTGAATGGAGGGTTTGTTCATGTCCCAGTTGGTCCAGTAAATCCGGGAGTCACAGGGGTCCACCGCGATCCCTCTCGGCTTATCGTTATTGCTCAGCTTCAAAATTTTCTCGACCTTGGCGCTCGGCAAATACGGGTTGATCCGGTTGATGCTGGCGTCATTGCTGCAAGTCCAGTAGAGGTCGGAATGCGCCGCTTCATAGTACAATCCTTCGACAGACCCCTGCTTTTCCGCGATGACGGAGAAATTACTGCCGTTAAAAAAGACGCCGTTGACGTTGCCCAGTTGCACGTCAGAGTAGAACATGCGTTGATTCTTGAAGTCGTAGGCCAACCCAATAGCGTTCCGAATGTGGTCCGAGCTGCTGATAGGGGGGTGAGGGGCATTGGGCGTCACTTCCACGCCAATATGAATCGTTTCAATGGTGGACACCCGAGAAAACGCCAGGAAGGCGTCATAAGGCTTGCACGTTTTCCCATCAGGGCCAATTTTCCCGTGGGCGCAAATGCAAACGGGATGGGTGCCGTTAAATAAGCAAAGATCT
Organism: Callyntrura sp. NNG-2020; assembly: GCA_027744055.1. NCBI lineage: Eukaryota > Metazoa > Arthropoda > Collembola > Entomobryomorpha > Paronellidae > Callyntrura > Callyntrura sp. NNG-2020. Next base: position 9,066 of record JAHZNE010008139.1, read on the forward strand.
TGACAGCCGCCGTTGTTGACCCCGCAAGCGTTACTCCCCTTTTGCCGCGTGGTGCTGAAAACCCCCAAGTCCTTCATGGTAACCCCCAGATGTTCCTTGATTGGGACAATAGTGGACTCCACAATATTGGACACGGGAGCGGACATAATGCTCCCGCCATTTTTGTCCATGTCAATCCAGTACAAGATCCCTTTGTCGACCAACGGGGAACTTAGATGGGATTTGGAGTCTCCAACCAAAACTTTGGTCCTGTTGCCCCCGTCATAATTGACCGACTCTATCTTATCATTGGCCGAGTCGCACCAGTAAATCCGCTCATTTTCCATGTCCAACGCGATATCCGCCACCTTCATCGGTTCCGAGTGGACCACCACCTTCCTCTGGGATCCATCCAGCATGGAACGCTCAATAACCCCCTTGGACATATCACTCCAAAACAGATAACCCTTCGCCGGGTCCACTGCCAACGACATGGGCTTATCCAAATTTTCCGTAATCAACACATAATGACTGGAACCATTAACGTGCGCCACTTCAATCATCGAATCCTTCGGATTCGCCCAGTACATGTTCCCCGCATTCCAATCAATCGCCAGCCCAATCGCCGCCTCCAAATCCTTCAGCACCGTCTTCCTATCCGTGCCATCCCTCTTAATCCGGGATATCCTCCCCTTATCATTATCCAACCAGTACAGATATTCATTCTTTTCATCCACGTCAATATCCGTGGCAAAGCTGACCAGCGGGATGGGCACCAGCAGGTCATCATTTGACTTCACATCCGGGCTCACCCCCTTAATCCCCGAGGAGTCCACGTACACAATCACCGTATCCATCCCTTTACACGTGGGGCCGTTGCTGTCCGTCGTTACTAGGTGATACCCCAGGGCACACTTACAGGTCCGCTTCGTACTGGAAATGGGCAGGCACAGGTGGGGGCAACCCCCTTTATTGACGGCGCAGGGGTTCGTCCCACTCTGCTCCTCCGGGTCGTACACTCGAATGGAGTAAATGTTTTCCGTGTTGTTCCGTACATACTCGTACTCTCCCCCGCGGGTCTTGTCCCCCCGCAAGATGGCGTCTTGCTTCTCCGACGCAAAGTAGACGTAGTTGTAGTACACCGTGATCACGTTCGGTTTCAAATTGTCAAAGGAGATCATCTGCACCCGGTGAGTTTTGAAGTCGTAGTATTGGATCCGTTCCGTGTTGTAGTTGACCCAGTAGAGGCGATCACTGGAGAAATCGTAGGAGAGACTGACAGGATGCTCCAGGTTGGCGTTGTCCCGGCTGGTGGTGAGCGCCGCCCGGTTGAGACCGTCCATTTGGGCGGTTTGGATGCTAAACTGACTTTTGCTGTTGCCCTCCGGCCAGTATATTTGCGCCTTGTGAGGATTCACCGCGATCGAGTTGATGTTTTTGAGGTCCTGCTTCCCATTTATGATGGTCGTGTAAAACTCGCCGTTGAGGTTCGTAACCGCGATCGAGTTGCGGAGAGGATTTTGAACGGCGATGAAGATCAAGTCGGAGATCCAATCCACTCCAATGGCGAGGGGCTTTCCGGCCGCTGGAAAAAAAAACATTTCGGATGTCACGTCTAAAATTGGAATATTTTTAAAAAGAGGAAATGGGACTTTCCTACCTCCGTCGATTAAGGTGTCAATCGGGGGATTGCTAATGTTCGCCCTTTTGGTTTCCCCAGACTGGGCGTCACACCAGTAGATTTGCTTGTACTTCGCCACAAAATGCAAGTTGGCCGGGGAGACGATCAACGGATAGCTAATTGGCGGGGCGGCGTGATAATACGGCTTATCCAGGTACACGGCTCGGATTTCGTTCAGCCTCGAGAACAACAACATCTTCTCGTTGGCTGTACACAGAAAATGTGCCAATTTATCAGGATATATCCCTAACTTACACCAAGCAGGTCAAAGGTCAAAGTTACTTACAAATGCACGTTTTATTATCCGCGCCCAGCGCCATCAAGTGAGGACATCCGCAAGCGAAGGTATGGTTAATATTCAAAAGACACAAGTGGCTGCATCCTCCATTATCCGCTCCACAGGGATTCTTGATATCTGCAATTTTGCCAATTAACGGTAATTAATTAACGACTCCACAAAAATAATAACAACC
>JAHZNE010008140.1:0-13640 GCA_027744055.1 Callyntrura sp. NNG-2020
AATCAGACATATTTACCGAGTACGTAAAAAGTTACACGATTTTTAAAACGTGAATTTTGCATGGGCTTATACCACTGGTCACATAGTATTGCAATTGGGTTTACATATATGCCGAAGATACCTTATTACGCGGCGTATTGTCTATTTGTCTATAGGCAGATTCTGCAATTGCAGTGCCGTGTCGAACCTAATCTTAATCAGCAACAATGCAAAGTATACATATACCTATATACCATTTCATTTATTATTAGCAATACTCTGAAACATTTTACTGACGTTAAATACGAAGCCTTGTCACATTAAATTACAAATAAAATTTCTGAAAAAATTTGTTCATTCATACGTTTTTTTAATTTCGTCAACAAATTTCCTTAAGATTAATTCCACGGCATGGTCTCGACATTTCATGTGATATGGCCAATGGCATCGTCTCGTCATAAATGATAATCCTCATAAACAGCTTTTTGCAAATTGACTGCTGGAGTCGATTCTAAAGGGTATGAGCATGTGCACATCGCCCCTGTTCACCTTCCCCTATGGACACACTTATGTTACGGTTCTTCAATAGTACACCTAGCTAACATGGGTTCACCGGGTCACAGCTGACATTTTTACCTCATAATTTATTCACGTTTGTTTCTACTCAGGATTCTTGAGGTTTGACTCATTCTGGCTGACAAGGATTTCATTTAACATGTATTATGGATAATGAATATATGACCTTCATGTTCTCACATTCTATCCGCAAAATAGATGTTTTCGTTATAATTCCAACAGGCTAACGCTATTTCCATACCAATTTCTACAGTCAAGGGCCCTTAGCCTTCCTTTAGCCGCATTTAACTTATCTCTAGTTACTACGCAGTTTTCTACATTCGACTTGCAGTGAGAGGGGTCTTACTACACATGGAGCGGGATTTAAAGTTGCCACAAATGACCCTTTGATATATTTAGTAGCACACTGAATTGCACTTCAATATGCACAAGACTGCTTATATCTGCAATTTTTTCTTCGTATTTTGTGTGTTAAGACTTAAGACTGAGAATTTTGAAAGTCTGTGTCAAGAGGACATTTTTTCAGGCTCCTCAGTTATTTTTAAACAAAATGTAACAAAAGTTGTTAATGACAATATGCTTGAGAGACAATGCCCAGAAGACGAAAACTAAGCTAACATATTAACAAAAAATCTCCGATTCGCAGTAGACTGTGAACTAGTATCGTGATTAAAAAATAAAAGCGTGAGTAGTAAGGAGTACATTCTTCTTCAGTTGTGTCCTGCACCTGCTCTAGTCTAGTCATGTTGACGCATGCTTTTCAACATTCCGCTTCGGACAGATGTGTACCTGTGAGTACTCTCCCCTGAATTCCTTTGAGTAATCGGGGAAATATTTAGATTATCGGCATTTTGGAAATCCCTAGAAATAAGTGAAATCCGGAATCCCAGCAGCAGTGCAGTAGCAGCAAATCAAAATATCTTTTTGCGCTTTTGCAAGCACAAACTCGTTTATCATTCTATCCCAAATATATTATATATAGTGTGTCGTAACTGTATCTCAAACGCCAGGTTGCTTCCAAGTCCTCCCAACCCAATAAAGTAGCCATTATTGCTGTCATACCACCACTCTAGCAACAACAAGGCAACAACTGAACTTGTACCAGTCATTCACGCTATGGCTGTGTTGTTGCCAAGTAAAATATTGGTTTCTTTCTGCCTACTTTTATTCAACATTAATTGATGAACATTTACAATTAGTTAAATTATACAGTTTATCATTAATTTATCGGCTATCTTACGCTTCATTCATATTCATCAATGCAACGAACCAATATGAGGTAACAGCGTTGCCTTGCGTGTGTCATGATGACGTGACAAAAATGCTCGGAGTTCGGAATCGCTTTTGTACGTAATTGCATGATTCCGCGTAACTGCTAAACTTACTGTATGTATGTAGCTGAAAGATCATGCATATTTGTTCAAGCGCTGACAAATGCATAGTGACGTGTACCAACGATAGAGTCGACTACATTTCCTTCTCCCCACTTGCACCTCCGGAAATATTTTAGCCCCTCTTGCTTGCCTCAATAAGCGGTTTTACTCGAACGAGTTCGTCACACTATGTAAGAGACAAAAACTTCAAAATGATTTTTTCCTGTTGTCGTCTCTCAACCGGTATCGCTCATTGTCCGATACACAAGTTTCAATTGAAGGCATGTGCAGGTTAAGGTTAAATGTGCCACATTTAACGACCATCACCATGCAGTAAATTCACGATGACTACACGGGCAGACAAACGTAATGAAATCAATAGTCACTGAAATGCTTGCAGCTGCGTAATAAACTATCTCAATTACTACTGTCACTGCTAACTATCTATGATGTCTCTTATTCAGTATACAAAAAGTTGGGCTGTGTGATTGTTTGCTCGCATTGCATCTCGGGTTTCAGCGATCATTATTATATTACTAGAAAGTGCCCTTACATGAATGTGTATACTTTGGTGCGTGTCACGCTCAGTGTAGAGGAACGGCACTGCAGATTACAGGCGACAGTGCAATTGTAACATATACGTTTAGTTTTAATACCCCACTAACTGGCAGATGGCAGAAAAGGTGATCTGATAGGAAAGTAGGAACAACAGTAACGGTGCTCCTTTTAAATTTGCGCTAATCGATAGGATATTGTCTAAAGTATCTAACTGCCATTTAACCTGGGTTAACATGAGTTTACTTATTTCAGCCCAATTACCCGTAAACTTCCATCGAGTTAAATTAGGATAAATAAAGTTGGGAGAAAATCCTGTTAATTGACTCCTAAACCAATAGAAGCCACCATTGGTTCACTCCAACCCACAAATGGACACGACGATCTGCTGTGTACCACTGCAAATAAATCCATACTGCAAACTTTTTTTGCTGAGACGCAAGCACGTATAATAAGTGCCACACTTGTCAAAGTTGGTGGCCGAAAGCTGGCATTGAGGAAAGGGAAGACTACCTAGTGCGAAGTGAGAACTAGAAATGTCATAAAATGGTTGGAGATGATGATATAACGATGGTACAATAATAGATAAATGGCCCCAGCCAAAGTCTAAACATATATGTACACAATAATAGACAAACAAGCGGCGAAACCAAATCCATATGAAGAAATTGTCTGAGAGAAGAGAACATTGAGCAGGCGAGGGCGAGAGAGAGAGAGAGAGAGATCTTTAAATGCTCTTCGTCAGAAGCAGAGAAGTGGATGATGTATTTGTATCATATGCATGGATTTCTATACTTATCGACATTATCCCAGCAGTACGGCAGCAGGTACAATATTGCCATACTTATTTGGTTTTTGCATCACGATTTTTTTTGCAGCAACAGTAGTTAGTTTCATAGTAGACAGGACCAATATAGTTGATTACTCAAGTGGTTCATTACTATAAAAAGGCATGGCGTTAAAAATGAATACAGTAAAAATCGAGGAAAAAACTTAATATTCGTCGTTCTTCTCCTCCACTGGTAAATAAACCTTGCCTCTTACTACTACTATGCTGCTGCTGCTGCTGCTTGGTCGTCGTTGTTACTGTGAAGAAAAGCCTTTAAACACATTCCTTTCTGATTTGACCGATCAAGTCGAGGATATGATATGAGAATGCTCCTTGAAAAAGGGAATACGTGTTATATAACACAATACCATTTTGACGCGATTTACACAACCAACAGACAACGATCATTATAACGACGACGCAGCGCTGCAATACTAGGAAGATCATCATCGTCATCATCATCCCCATTGTCGTCGTCGTCATGAGAAGAGGTGGACGGTTTGATGTTTTCAGTATGCGTTTATATGCAAAAAAATGTAAATGGATGGATGGTTGATAAGCAATAATGGTGGTGTCATGTGCTATATGTAACGATTTTAGCAGTGCTTTATTAGCAGCAAGAGCAAACTTAAAAAGAAATAAAAACAGACAACCTAATATGTCAGTAATACATGTACAAGCGGATAGAAATAGAAAATCTATTCAATGGGCAATCAACAACGCAAATCAAGCAGGCAGACGGAGAGGAGGACCATATCATCTTTTGTAGCTTTATAGGATAAAAGAATTCAGAAACATAGGCATACATTATATGAAAACAAAAATGTAAAGCATTGAAATGAGAGATGTGATTCACCAAATAGATACTTCACTTTTTCATAGTTCCGTAGGAGAACCGAACACACTGTGAGCGTATAACAGAGAGAGAGGGAGAGAGGGAGAAGGACAAAATAATATTATCTTCATGACGACGACAACGATGATGGTGAGTTGGTGAGGAGGAGGAGGAGGGGACATTAACGTAAAAACTAACCACAGCTCGACTGCTGTTGCTAGTGCAGTGCAACGATTTAGATTCAAAAGAGGCAAGTGAACGAGACGGACTAGTATAGATTCACCGACAACTGCGGTATACAGAATGTGAAGCAGCGCGTGGTGTCGCACAATACAATTTGCAGGCAGGGAAATATGGCGTTACATCAGTAAAGTTGTAGTTACGATTACAATATCATGTATTGTTGGACTCATTGTATAGTGCAACACGTAGCTAACAGCAAAAAAGGTGACTTTATGAATGTTGCAATTTAACCTGATGTCTGTAATCTGTAAATGTACATAGAAGCAGCAAGAGGAGCAGCAGCGCAGCGTGTGTGTAGAAACGGCGATGACGACGATGATGATGATGATTGTTTGTGCAGAAGAAGCAGAAAATCATCATCCTCTCATCTGCCTGGTGCACCAGCAACAACAGCATCATCATCATCACCAGCGCACTGTCTGTGTTGTCCAAGCGAAAGCGAAAGAGGAGACCTAGTACGAAGAACACATGAGCTGTGAACAGTTCACTGAAGGAAAGGGTTGACGAGGGTTGTTTTTGCTTTGGGGTCGAAAATGGCAGTGTTGCTAGAGTTTGTGCGAAACAGCATCTGGCATGCTTTTTCAACTTTGACCGAAGACGAGGGCCTCAGTGCACCCAAATCCAAGCTTAAAGTAATTGTCCGCTTTCGATTTTACATTTAATAGCATTTTTGCAGTGATTTTTACTTACAAATCGCGTCCAGATATTTCGGTGTTGTTTCGGTGCAAAAATTTTGTCGCAATCTTGCTACATTACTGGCTACACCTTGCCTCTCTTACATGTTGCATCACACTCTTACATCACATTACCGTGTAACTCCACCCGTTCTGGTAGGTATTCATACGACTGCAATTTTCGAGTGTGACGAAGAGACGGGGTGTAAAACAGTGAATTCCTGGAATTATCTTTACAGGGGTGTTGTACAATAGTGACTATGCATTTAGTGGTGGTGACGTACTATAATCGGGCTCGGCCAATTTTCTGCACCATTATGCCAATTAAAATATAATAATTAGATAGTTAAGAAAAAGTATAATTTTTTTGCATGCATGTTGATATTCCCATTTACTAACTTGTACAAGCTACTATGGTGGTATGATATACTTATTCTTTTCTTTTCGTATTATTACACAGTCATAGCAAAGTACAAAGTTGAAGGAGAATTGTATATGGACAGATAGTGTCAGTGTGTGGTGTGCTTGTTTGGTTGTTGTGATCGTGAATCCTACACGAATGTAAACAGTAAAATGATAATGATGATTATGATATTATGAAAGCATCATTGTCGTTGTCGTCGTCGTCTACGCTCAACGCTTTGATTACATACATTCTAAAGCCAGTCAAACAAGTTCCCTTACTCGAACCCAAATAAAGATTCGTTGGATCTTTAAATCATTTAAGCAGATACTTCACTCATTTTTATTGTCGTCGTTGTATGCATGTAGCTCGTGTTGTAAATATTGTATGTGCTTATTGTATGTTCCATCATCATGCAAGCTATGAGCCATTAACTAATGCAAAGATGGATTATCTGTTAACTAGAACAAACACAAATTGCACGGCTATGAAGTCCATTTGTAATTTTTCCAATTCCAAAATAATATATGCAGCAAAATAAGCAAATGTAGTAGGCTGGTGTCATTCAAACAATGATCACTAAATCTAATTTTGTCGTCATTTACACGTCCAAAACGAATAAACTTAGGAATTGAAAGCCACATGCTAAAAATCAAACTAAATCCTTGAGACGAAATAATATTCTAGAGACTGACACAAACAAAAGAAAAAATACTCACTATATGTACAGCTCAACACTAATTGTTCCAATGTCATTTGCGGACAGATACGTGGAATGCCCAAACTTACGTACAAAGTTTCCGCCAAAATGAATTAATTTACATGATCACTCTGTAAATAAATGAGATTTCATGACAAAGTGATAGTATATTTGGTCGAGTGAAAATGCAATTTAAAAAAATAGAAACAAATAAAAATAAATATCGTAACAATCCGGACAACAGAACGTTAGTGAGTAAGTAATTACTGTAGAACCTCATGTGCTGACCTGGTCCTCTTGTCATTTAATTCCCAGGTTCTTGTAGCAAGCCTTGGAACAATTATCGACTGCCAAGGTTTGAGTGAGGCGTTGGAAGATTTTGGAGGATCAACAGCATTGACATATTCAGAATTTGAGCAATATTTATCCAGAGAAGTATTTTCCTCTCTAAGTGACTCGCTGGGGAGGAAAGAGTTGTCTAATTTAGAAAATCAAATCGATGAAGCCTGTTGGATCATTAGCAAATCCAAACTTTTGTCCGAGTCACTAAAGCGGAGTCCAAGGGTGGACTCGGAAAATATTTTCAAGCTTTTCCGAATATTCTGCCTCCTTGCTGATTTGGTACGGGATGCAGAAACTGACATTGCCCAGGTAATTTAGAGTTCGACTTTGAAAAATTTCAAATTAGTGCCTTTACTTTTAAGAATTTTTATTTATCATGTAGTGCTTATAAATAAGGTAGTTATTGCTCAGAATTTATGCATGTAGCTTTAGTAACACCGTAGGCTTTGCTAGAGCTGTACAAATTAAACATTTTTTGCTCTATAGGTACTGTTGTGTTCTGAAGAAGCCGATTTAGTGTTCACTAAATTTCTTTCATCTTTGAGTAAGGAATGGGACATGAAGGAAGAATTTGATGTAAGCTGCCAATTTTTTAATGTTGAACAGATAATTTATAAGCTATTAATTACACTGCTGTGGGTATAATATAATGAGTGTATGTATATACGCAAATGTAAAACTGACTCATGCTTCATGCACAGAGTGACGACATCACGACTGAGCCATTTTATTGTTTTGGAGCAAGGCTATAGGCATATACTGCACGAAATTGTGTCCTACGGGGCATTGTGAGATACCCAAAGAAGTTTTAATTTTTATAATGATTTATTCTTTCTTTAGTGCCTATTTTCAAACGCATTATTTGATTTTCAAACTTTCCTTTCTGTCATCGAGCTGAAGTTTATGAAAAACTTTGAGAAGGAAGAAGTACTTGAAGTGATCAATGAAATATACGAAGAATTTGTTGATGATATCATCAAAAAGGTATCATTCAATTACTTACCAGTGTGCATCCCTTTGGGGTATAGTTCGCCAGTTGACAGTCGCAAGAATGGCATATATAATAACTGTAAAATATTATGTAATCTTTTAGGGCACTCTTTTAAAGAGGGGAGAATATTTACCAAAATTTGTGGAAAAGTTGTTTGTTCTCACTTCAAACAGTTTGACGTATTATACCAATCCAAAGAAACCAAAAACCATTGAATTTGACTCGCAAACAAGAGTGGAAGAAGGCCAAGATCAACCAAACTCAAAATTTCATCAGTTTTATGTCATTACGACAGACAGAGTCTTACAACTGGCTACTTTGGACAAGAGGTAAGACACAGTGTTGAACCGATTTTTTTACTAATCATCGAACAAATGACCCATACTATTAGATTACAACTTTATATTTTATGCTGGCATGAAAGCTGTTACACATGTTTACTATGTTTTTAGATATCGATCACAATGGCTGACTTCTTTAAAATTGGCATTATCCAGACTCCACTGTCAAGAGTCATACGGTAGGCATTTAAGGAATAAACGAAGATTAGAATGGCATAGAATAAGGATCAGACGCCAAGTGGAAAGTGACAGGGCAAGAGAAATGCTAAGAGCGGAAAAATTGGTATAATACGATGGCTTTCATTGTTAGTTAATCATGTGCTAACAATTTGGCATTTACACTAGGAATGTTATCTTTTGTGATTTGAAGGCAAGGCAAGCTGCTGAAGATGAGGCGAAAGAACTTGCAAAGCAAAAGGCAATGGAAGAGGAACAAAGACGACACTTGGATGAAGTAAGACGTCAACTAGAGAAGCTGCTGGCGGAAGAGATACAAGCGAAAAGGGATGAAGAACTGGTACGTAGTTTACAAGCACGCATATTGAATGAAGAGTGGTCGAAAAGGGAAGAATTAGAGCGTCTTCAAGAGGATCAAAGAAAACTTTTGGACGTGGAGCGTAACAAAACCAAGACGTATCTTCAAAAGCAGTCAGAAATGGAGCGACAGTTAGAAGGTAAGCTGCTGCTACGGGGCTGTTACAGAAATAAAAAGATAACATTGCTGGATACAACTAATACTGAATTTTTGTTTGATCCCGTTAGAGGCCCAATCTAAATTAAGTGAATTGGAGAAAGCACGCGAAGAAATGGATGCAGAGTTGAGGGCAGCCCGGCACAAGAATGCGGAGAGGAACAGGGAAATCTTGGAGACCCGGTTAAAGCTATTCAGTGCGCCAATAGTCGATGACGAAAAAATCACTCGAGCTCGAAGAAGTGTGAGCATGCGTGAGGGAAGAAGCGTTGCCCCACTCCGACCAAAAGTTCAGTTACCGCTCATGGAGTTGGATCCATCATAACCCTTGGTTAATACCTGCTACATATGTAAAAAAATGTTGCAGTAAACCATCAGTTACTTGTATGGTTTATACTGCTTTTATTGCACATGTACTATACTGTAGTATGAATACTTAGAATAATATATATTTCTGGTAAGGTTTCCTGAGAAAACTAATCATTCACAAAACTATGGTTGTGTTAACTGGCAATAGAATTCTTATAATTTACAGCATTAATATGTATGTGTAGAGTGCAGATTATCTTTGTACAGTGAAATGGAATTTAAATGTTCATACTACGAATCAACTACTATGATATGCTCATGATATTTATCAATATGCCAACATTTAACTTTCCTATTGGTACACCCGTAGTGCATAGAGCAACAAATATGATGCAGTTTATAAGTATGATAAGAAAACATATTTTACCTTTAATGTTTTAGTCTAATTGCAATTTGTCACGTTCATTTCTATTAACTATACCTGTGTCGTGACACTAATTAAATCCCAAATAGTCCGCATGCATGTCATGTCGTTTGTAGTTGCGGGAAACGACCATTATTCGTCCATTAAACACTTCCGAATTTCTGATCGTATATGATTTGATCGACAGACTGACACCGACACCAAGATCCAACCTGGTTCAAAGAATTGAGCATTTTTCAGATACGTTACGTGCGTTGACGCATTTTGTCTAATGTAATGTATTGTGCCAACTATTTTTCTTCGGTATTACCATCGCCACCTATATACATACATATAGTTAATAAGACTGTGGGGGACTTCCAGTTGAGACACACTGTTGAAAAGTTTTACTCTGACACGAGCTTATGCTTATGTCAGATGTACATATTTTGCATTTGAATGTCCGACCTCCTCGAAAATGGTATTATTCATGACAGTAATGTAAACATTAACTGTAGACGGACTTAAACTTACGAGTTAAATATATTACATATTAGTGTCGCCATATTAAATATCGCTGGCATTATTGTACCGGAAAATATATATAATAGTATTTAAAGAGATATTTTTATTATATGCGTTGTAAGCAAATTAATATCACATAATTATATTTAATGCGATTGAATCGTTTGAATCACAGGTTTATCAATATGGTGTAGTGGTGTTTCATCCCTTTAGTAGGGCGCTTGAAACAGAAGAAAATAAGTGAATTGTCACTGATTTGTTAACTGTTGTTGGGTGTATAGTATTAAGCCAATGGATGTCCGGTAGATTTAGCATTTCTTCTTCTTGTGGTCAAATAAGCAGCGGTGGTAGAATTTATGATTAAATGAAATCCAGTTTGCGACCATAGTAAATTTTATCCAGGTTTAGATATCTACATATTTTTATATCGACTTGAATCGCTGCCATAATATACATACATGATAGGTAACACAAGCTGGTCAACTGTGTACCTCTACACAAATTTTGATTGAAGGTGAAATTTGAAGATCTTAATCGTAAGATAGCCAGCAATACCACCGTGAACCGTGACACACCTTCTCATGTTGCTGCAACGGTGTGGTAACCAATGATGCCTGAATTGAAACACCTTTCCAATAATTCAAGTGTTTGCATTCTGTACCAGTCAAAGCAAGAAATAATAACAACAACAAAATTGTGAGTGTTTTAAAGCAAAAGCAATCTGTCAGGGCTAATCGACCTTAGCATGGGCACAAGAATACCTAAGATTCAGGTTTTAAATTTATAACGCATTTGAATACTAAATCTGCCGGACACTCCCTACTCCAGCATCTTTGTTCGTGTGCGCTTCCAATTATTATATTCTTGCTAACGATTATTTTTAAATAATATGCCTATGCAAATAATGCTAGTAAAAGATGAAATTAGTGTACTCAACAACGCAAGTTTCTATACCATTTAACATTAACATTGATTGAACCAATTACTTATTAAGAGTTGCATGTACGACATGTTCTTGTCCAACAATATTAAACGTTGTCAAACTACAGTTAAAATATGTTTGTTGATGTTTCTTTTTTTCTCCAGTCATATCATGACAAGTCATCTAGAGTAATCGTATACATTTTTATATTCATCACACAAATAATTAATTCCACTCCCATAGGCAGTCACCGCACCGAGCCCACAATCATAGGCAGCGTAGGTTATTGTGACCTTACCTGAATGAAATACATACACACCTTAATAAACAATAAAATTCATTAATATTGTATTAAAACATGTATATAAAATGATTTTAGAGTCATTTTAATATACTATTTTCTTGTAAAAACAAAATTTTGCAGCTCCCATAATTTGAAAAGTGTTCGACCGCAAGACTTTCTCGCGATCAACGATATTTTGATTTTTCAGCGAGTAATGTTATTGTTATTATGCATCTACTTGTGGTTGTAATAATCCAAGCTAAGAATATCCACATAGCTTGATATAGTTTGGATTTGGACACTTGTGTGAATTCTGAAATTAATTTTAAAAAATAGGTCTGGCTTACTCATCCCATGGTCATGAATTGCCGGTAAACAAGTTGTGATATGCATAATACAAATCATGAAAGCGAGACACCTTTATCTTGAAAGCGCTCTCAGATTCGGCGGATTTACAATAATATTATCTCCGTTTACACCCTAGTTGCTCACATAATATTCAGTCATAACTGGATGCAGCATCTTTCATAAAATTTATGCATATAATATATTTTCTTAGAGGGTTGCATTTAAAAAATTACCGGCCCCATGATGCTCCTTCACCGAAAAGTTTCATATAATGCCCGATCGACTGCTTATATGCAATCCGAATTACCCGAATCAGAAATCTCTCAAGCACTAGTACTAGAGCATGTATTCTGTGATATGTATTGGTACATACTACACGCTACTAATATGCATCATGTGATTATATTTAACGTAATAGCATGCATTATAGAGTATTACAGTTCTACAAACTCGTGTTTTGCTATTACTAAAAAGATTATTTTACGATTTTGTACAATTTCTGGCGTGGTTCAGGTTTTGTCAAATAAAATACCCCGCCGAAACCCGAAATCACCGAAGGACAGAGTAATTAAGTCCGGACTTTGACCCCAGCTCCATTAACTCCAGGAAGGCCCCAAGCCCGTTCGGGCTCGATTCCAGCCTGGCTTCGGACTTGTTACAACCCTCGATGCTATACATACCTACACCTGTGTACAATCTGTATGTGCCTACCTAGATAATTATTAATCCAGCCATGGCGTGTCCAGTTTTGATTATCGTCAGCTGAGTCTGCATCTGCATTACTTCTTGAACAATGTGTCTGGCTCTTGTGCTCCCTTTTGCTGCAATTGACAAAAGTTATTATACGAAAGCTACACAACGGTTTAACTTTTACTAATAACTTGCTTTAACGCCAACTTCTCCAGTAAACATGAACCCCGGCACTGACGAACCGCAAGCTGTTCCATTTAGCTACAAAAATGGGAGCTTGTACTGTGAAAACGTAGATATTCATCGGATGATTACTAGTGAGAAAAAACAGCAACAAGTTTACAATATTCCTGGTACTGACCACCAGCAAACGTAAGCCATCAAAAATTCGAAAATTGGATGATATAAATCCACAAAGCGTGTTACAAGCTATATTTATTCTTCTGAAATATTATTTTTATATTCAATATTTTCCAAGTCATTCATTGCCATTGCTGTCTCGTAACTACAACTTAACAATTTTATGATTTCGATTTCGATAGTGTAAACTGACTAAACGAAGGCAGGAGGTACTATTTGAAAATCATTGTCCCTTTATTCTCAATTCTCATACACTACGGAGTAAATTGCTACCAATTCATTTGAAACTGATATGACAACATGATGCGCTAAGCAATATATCTTAAATACGTCATTTTTTTTAGTTTAAATTTAAATTGAATTAATACGCAATTGCAGAATAACATGTGATGAACCCTTAACACCAGTATTTGTATACAGTCTGTCCGGCATTCGCCAAAATGTTAGGATGTACGTAGATGCAATTCAGGCTGCTGGATTATCAGGAAAAATTGGGTAAACTAGTATTTAATGGTATGGAATATTGTCGACGTTAAATTAAATTAGTATTCAAGGTAATGATTATCAGTTAACAATTTTAACTCTAGATACGCTATCAAAGCAAATCCAAACCTTCAACTCGTTCAAAAAATGAGAGACTTTGGAGTAGAAATGTTAATTGCTGTTTCTGGATACGAGGTTTTAGCTGGTCTCAAAGTTGGATTTTCTCCAGACAATATTCTTTTAAATGGAAACGGGAAGCAAGAGTATGATTTTTCGAAAAAATGTTAATACAGTTATTAATAAACTGTGCGTCAGACCGTTTCGTGGTGTATTGTTTTTTCAGATGGGAAATAAAGTTGGCGATTGAGCAAGGCATTTTGATGAACGTAGATTCACTGTTTGATGCTCACAGAATCGCAAAAATCCATGATGAAATAAAAAGCGACAAAGAAGGTAAAATAAACTATCTTTGTCAAGTTTTTAGTTGCAAATGTGCCTTCACGCAAACTCCACTCAACTTAGATTCGACTAACATGAAGTAAATTAAGTTTATAAACTAATTAAAGGAATGAACATTTGCATGTGGCTCAGGAAGTAATAAGTTATAGAAAAACGCGCATTGGTCAGAGATAACTGCTGTTGAATAATTTCAAAAACATTGAATGTGGGGGTTAAAAATTATTAAGATACACTGTGAAACAGTGTATGTTTCTGGAATCGTTGTGAGTGTCTGTTAACCCCGTCCGGCCGTCCGTCGGCACGATAACTCGTTAACGACAGCGATT
>JAHZNE010008141.1:0-16306 GCA_027744055.1 Callyntrura sp. NNG-2020
GCAATTGCGTGATGTCTTGATCATGAATTGTTGTCTCATTTGGTTAGATTTTCATACATAATGAATGAGCAAATACGTCATTTCTGTAAAATAATATTTAATGCGATTAATATTTTGTATACAATTACTTTAATGCCCGATAGAGAAACAGAAAGAAGCCATAAAAGCGTGAGTTGTATATAGTGGATTAGCATACTATTATAATGCCGGGAAAGACGGGTTTGGCTAAGCAACATAAAATACAAGCTAGCGCCGAACTACTGACAAAGCAAACTCATTTTACAACGGACGAGGTGGTAGTGATGATCAATATTACTAAAACGGGTCATTTGTTCGCGAAACAACGTGTTTTGCCACAGCTTACTCATTTCTTTTTGTTCTATATTACAGTGCAAACAGTTGCTCTTATTTCACGAAAGAATGCTGGTAATTGGACAACTGGATCGACTTCGGTTTCGGGAAATTTTGCATGTGACATTTAGTATTACCGATGATGTCATGCTTGATCTCGTTTTCCACGCTTTCGACCGTGATAACGATGGGATCGTGAGTTAAATTAATGATATGCAAGCCTTTTCATTTTTACTGCTACCTAGCCACAATGACGTAAGGTACAAGGTTGAAGATGTTTTGAACAATTTTAAGACTCTTAAATTTCATGCAAAAAGGTAGACTGTAACGAATGGGTCAAAGGATTGTCCATCATGCTTAGGGGAGATTTTGCACAATTAATTGATTTTGTTTACTTTATCTACGGTACAGCTAAATCCTTGCAACTTTTTCTCTACTCGAAAGATATACCTACCAGTAAAATAAAACAACCAACTAACACTTTTACTGATGAAATTGGTAGATATGAACGGAGATCGTTCTTTGGCCAGAGAAGAACTTCATCACTGTCTAAAAGGATGCATGTACTTGGGCTATGGAATTGACCCAGATGAACTTGATGAATGTGAACGGGATATAGTTGAAATTGGTAAGACGAAATCATGAAATTCGTTTGAAAATTGAATGGAAAATATAGTACAATGTCTAATGCGCACGTTTGTTTTTTTGCAATTTAGCAATGCGAAAACTTGGTAAGGGTAACAACGACAAAACAAAACATATATGGCGGAAATTATTACAAATATACTATTTCTTCAAAGTAGTAATCGATATACTTGTCTCCTACAGATATTGACAAAGATGCTCAGATCACCGAAACTGACTTCCAGCGAGCTTGTTATTTGGATCCATTGTTAATTCAAGCATGCGGACCTTGTTTACCTCCAGCTAGGTCGACAGCAGCCTTTTTGGCTCTTATAACGGATAAATATAGGAATTTTACACAAGCCTACCATAGACATTGGGTTGGATCAGATCAGAAAGGGACGAAACAGCAAAATGGAGCTGCTTTAAATACTCCTTCGTCTTCTGGAGTGGACACTGTTTCGGCAACGTTACGTTGAAATAATAGAAAACTTAATAAAAGTAAATGATAAAAACAATATTCCATGTGCAATGTTACTATACTGCACTACACCATAGCCCAATCGTGATTCTCAAGTAACCCCAAAACCTTGCAGTTGAAAATTTGCAATCCCTTATGGTTATGTATTGCATCGTTGCATGTTGCATTACTCTTGGCACTCCAAGACATGTGCATAACCATCACCACACAGAATTTTAAGCAAGTGCAGTGAGACAAAATGGAGTGTCATATGTAAATCCGCACAAATATTGGCAAGTTATTGTCACACCGAAAGGCAGTCATATTTGCATACATTTATAATATCTTGACAGCCGACATTATATCAAGAGGGTCACAACATCATAAATTAGTCTACTAACTGGGCAGCATAAAATTTATAAGGTAGCAGAAAAGAAAGTGATGTGTGACAGGAAGACTTTAAATTGCACAATATTTCTAACAAACAAGAGTCATCAAAGGTTAGATTGGAATACCTATAAATGAACAATTTCATCAGCATTTCGATAGCCCCTGTTGCAACATAATAGTCTTTTACTTACCAGTTTAACCTCAAGACGGAGTCATGCTCGTGCTGAAAATACATGATTATATGATAACAAAACGATATAATTCTTATAACCGGTTTTATCACTGCTTTACAACTCCATTCTAATACCAAATTTCAGAATGGCAGTTACGCGAGGTACTTGTTACATCTTCCCCAATCAGAAAGATCCCGTAAATTACAAAGTAGATGTTTATCAGAACATCAAGATATCTTGTCCCATGCTAAATAGTATTCGGAAAATCTACCGTAAATTGATTCGTATCATGTATACTTACAATAACAACGGAAAAGCTTTTTCTTGTAAGAAGCACACTCCCTAAAAGTCCCCTAAAGTTAATATCGGAATCATTTGAAAATGTTTACTGCGTAAGTTCACTTTCATCACTCGAGGTAAAATAAAATTAAGAAAAAAAAACTTGAGTGCGCATGGGCGTCAGAAACGAGTGTTACAACATGATAGTGCTACAAGAAATACACGGAATACGGATGAACATGAGTCAATGAATAGGACTAAACTTTGTTCTGGCGAACAATGAATGACATTTGTTTGCAATTAACAGGTACGCTTTTACACGTAGCGCAACTTATTTTTTTTGTTTACAAACTGTATCCAGATGGTCAGGTTAAGAGGTACGTGTACAAACAAATATGTGGTCTACTAGTGGTTATCAAAATGGATGGCATAATTAAAAAGGCATCAATATCTTCCTTTAAAAACTTACCGATATATAACGACCACGCAATATTTTAGGTAGCAGCACCAAAATCTGCACAGTTACGACATAATATAATATAATTAAGTATAATCAATTACTATTATTGGGAATTTCGACTACTTTAAAGTGGCGTAAGGTAGGTGCGTCATCATCGTCACACGCTAGCTGAAAGAGACCCTTTGCACTGTTGCTGCAGCAAAACAACAGCAAATGGTTCAACCTATTTTGTTTGCAAAGGGCTATAATTTTTATTGAATTTTTAGTGTTTACTTCACCTCTCGTACTGGTCATTCTATGGATGAAGAGTGCAGCAACAATAAAGGATATCCGTACATCCTTCCTCCTAGCATTTATTATTTTTTTCTTGCTGTGTTACTACCACCACCATCATCCACTTTTATCGTAAATATAAATATAACTTGTCAAACCACGTAACGGAGCCAGTTTTACGAGTTAGAAATTTCTTTTGTCTGGGCGATGATGCCATATAGAGCGAGCGAGATGCAATTCTACATAGATTAGGTACTTTATTGCTAGATGCGACAGTCGAGTCCTTTCTTTAGACTCCTTCTGTGCAGATACGTTTGCAATTTGCATTTTATTTGAAAATGCTGACATTATATAACAAAGGGGCAAAGCGAATGCACATTTATTCGTGACTTCATGTCATGCTAATAGAGTGCATTAAAAAAATATGAGGCATCGTATTGTTGTTTCTACTACTGACATTATATAGCATGATTCATCATACTTTTGCATCCTTCAGTGCGATTCTTACCCTTCTCTTTTTGTGAAAGTCAAAAGTATACAGGGAGATGGGAGAGATACTATGATACGATACTAGGTAAATAGAAGCTCATATATAGATAGTACAACACCGTTGACCATATATGAAAAAACGATAGAAAGAGTCTAATAGGTGGCTAGCCATTAAACAACTGCTTTGCAATCAAGATGGATGCGATGTTTTGGAAAAGACGCTAGAATACAATGTTTTCGTTATACGATCACGAATTTCCATATTGCACATCTTTACAAGAGTTGTTTATGGGCGACAGTAAATTTTAAATGAACCCTTTCCGTACAATTTCATTACATAAGCAGAGCTTGTTTTTGTCATTAATATACTTGGTCACACCGGAAGTGAACAGAAAATAACATGATAATGGAAGTTGATTGATTCAGCAGCTCTTAAAAATGCGTAATTCTATGAATGTATGTAAATATACATATTATTATCTTACAGGTACTTTAAGTAAACGCACAATTTTAAAGGTTTGATATGATCAAACAAACAAAATGTATGATTTTCATTGCCAAATTATTCGTCTATTGTACAGAAATTTGTCGTTATATAAGCTGGCAAGGTCCTTCACTTGAACTTCAGTCATTACTTGACGATTGGTATAGAGCATCTTCGATCGGAGACGCCAAGACATGATGAAGTTGCTTCTTGTAAGTTTCGGATAAATAAAATATCGGATAATTTTAAATGTGTTCAAAGATTGACGGACGTCCTGTTATTTGTTAATTGGTGTGTGTTAAGTAACAATATTTGTTTTTGTATTAAGGTTTTGACAGCCACCGCTGCTCTTGCGGGTGCCAACCAAATAGATTCGAATCAAGAGAGTACCTTAGGAAGTGTGGTAAACAATGAAATTCTTCGAACAAACAGAAGAATATTTGCTGGATCGGGGGGATGGGGAGGAGGTGGAGGTGGAGGCGATTCGGCAGTAGTGTTCAAATCAGGCCCACCACCTTTGGACACTAGCGGATTTTTAAATTTGTTTAATTCGATGTCTAATTTTGGTTTGAATTCGAACTATGGACCACCTGGCACAGGAGGAGGTAGCGGCGGACCAGGTCCAGGTCCTCAGTATGGCCCACCTGGCGGACCCGGTGCAGGAGGAAGTGGTGGGGGTGGCAAAGCAAGTTCTCAATACGGACCGCCGTCATTAGGTGGAGGCCCAGCAGTTGGAAGATTGAATCAACAGTATGGTGCTCCGGCAGGTCCAGCAGGAGGAAGCGCTGGTGGTCCTCCAAGGCCGGCTGCAGGACCTCCCGGTGGAAGTGCAGGAGCCGTGCCAGTAGTTTTGACTAGAAGCAGAGGTAACACAGTTGGTCCTGCTGGGCGTGGTGCCAGTAGTGTAGCGGTAGCAGGTGGACCTAGCGCAGCTGATGGCGGACGAATTTTCCGCTACGTTTCTTTGTTCACCGCACCTGAAGAACCAGCTCCAACTCGTCCAAAAATTGTTCGTGCCGGACCAACCACCCCAGATAAACATGTCAATATAATTTTCGTCAAACCACCAACACCTCCTGCTGAACAGCCCACCGAAGTCCTGCTGGCCGCAGAACCAGAGAGGAAAACAATAGTTTATGTTCTTATGAAGAGACCGGTTGAAGGACTTGACACTGTTCGTGTGCGTCCAGCACCTCCAACATCTCCAAGTAAACCGGAAGTGTACTTCATTCCCTACAAAGACCCCAATGGACCAGTTCCTGGAGATAGCCAAGGAGGCCCTGGTGGTGTTCCTGAGGTTGGAGTAGGAGGTGGTTTTAATGATGGAGGCAACGGTCCAGGAGATTTAGGAGGTCCAGGACAAGGTGGGTACATTGGAGGGGGTGGAGCACCAGGAGGTCCCGGACCAGGAGGAAATGGTCTAAGTGGCGGTTACTCTGGTGGAAATAATGGTGGTGCGGGTGGCTATGATTTGTAGTCTATGCTGTTATTATACTTAATACCCATCGTTATGTATTAGTTATAATTGTTGCTCATTATTGTTAGCACTGTTGTTATTATTATTGTTATTAGGCCTGCCGCAATATTTATTTAAGACTGAATGTTTTGTAGCTTGCATTAAGCCATTCACTGATGTCGGTGAATTTGCTTTTAAATGTAACTAATAAAAATATTTTACAATCTAAACAACTTCATTTTTATTTTTCCTATCAGAAAACCAATGTTACAATTATTCCGGCATGCGAGGCAACATGCCTATTACCATTACTTTGTTTGGCTCAATTAATATTCTAGATGGATAGATCATGCATACAGGTGTCATCATAAATTTAAAAAAATCAAAATTCACCCAAAAAATGATAATTACGCAGTGTAACGTTGAAACGTCATCTTTTTCATAAGCTGGATCATATTATACTGTAAGCGATTGATTTGAAATTTGGATTGATCACAATTTTACAGTTAAGCATACTGTCAGCATACTATGATTGACAAGTTGGGTTGAAACGTTGAAAGCCGCTTAAGAAACCTAGAAAACACGAAAAAGACATCTACGCCACAATTACATCAATGAACATTTAATTGACAAATTCATGATGAAAAAACTATTCGTAAGGTGATCAAGCCTGTTTCTGGAAGCTTCACAAGAGTCCATCAATCAAATGATAAATTTCTATGTTGTCACATGGAAAATGCATGCAAATCTGCTGAGTTTCATTGGACATTGTACGATAGTTCACTGACTTGAACATGTGCCTATTTATTAGTGTTACCTACTTAGATACCTACGTAAAATTATAAGTTATGTGAAATACAGGTGTTATTCAGATAATGAAATAGGAAAACATATGAATGCTCATCTTGATACGTGACCACATTTTTGTACGTGTTGCTGACGCATACAAAAGGAATAAAAAGATGAAAATGTCGGCAAACGGTATATTTTACAGAATATTTATTCATCGACATATACTAAACAATGGTTACTTTATTTTTATACAATGCTAATTATTACAAAATGATGTCGATGCACTTTCTAGTTTCTTGCTGACCAAATGAAACTACAAAATAAGATGCTTTCCACTCATTTTTATTTTAAAAAAATAAAGACCTAAAAATATAAGAGATCCAGAGAATCGCCATCCAATTATCAAAATTTCATGATATAATTTTGCTGGCACGCTAAAACCGAATTAATAGGTACCTCGGCGTCGGCCTTAGGTACATGACATATGTATACATACACACAAACTGTCAATACTCAATACTATGCAATAACAATAACATGACATATTATAATTCTGAAACACTGATGCCGATTTATCACTCATCATCATCACGACCATACAGAGCAGAGCTAGGTGGATTTGGGGGTTACCACATACTGAGAATTGCAAGTGCTATCATAACTATTTTTCTTGCTTCAGTTGTAACCGGCAACATTAGTACTATGAATGAGAAATCGAGTATGAGTTACATATGCACACTTTCAATTCTTCCCATTTCAGGTACATGACCTTCACTTGACTTTACTCACACACTCACACACACACCGATTTGTCCTGTACAAGGTATAAAACCATTTGGAGCACTGATATTGACGCTTTATTCGCTCCAGGTTCCGTTTCATCCCATTTGGGCTATCTGTACACCGATAATATTGGGGTTATTCAACAAATAAACCTTTCAAAAATATGTCTAAATACAGTATTGAAGTGGTTAAAGGCTCCCAAGTGACCTACCTTGGAGAAGGGCCTCACTGGAGAGCAGACAAGAATGAAATCTTGTACGTTGATATTTTTGGAAAAGCAGTTCATCGTTTTTGCCCATCAACGGGAGAAAGTGGAAAAGTTACTATTGGTATGACACGACCTTTACCGTGTAATATAAATTAGGTTTCAAAGATGGATAGAAAATGGCACACGTATATAACCGATCCTTGCTATTGTAGACGCCGGACCAGTTTCACTTGTTGCCCCAGTAGAGAATCAACCAAACAAGTACTTGGTAACCGTTGAGAGAGATGTTCAGATTATGGAATGGGACGGCGTCTCTACAACGCCAACAAGCCTGAAACGCCTGTACACGGTTGATGATCATTGCCCAACCAACAGAATTAACGACGGAAAGTGCGATGCCGCTGGTCGACTGTGGGCAGGTAAAGACAATTGCTAATCGTTGTTGATTAGCGCATACGTGCTAAAAATAATTTTGCGGTATACCTAATTGAAATACAATTTGTCATTATTTTTTGTGACAGGAACAATGGGATATGAACCAGCTCCAGGTAAATCGTCATTGTCCTCCAAGGAATAAACCGGAAGCATATAAAATATATTTAATTTTTCGGTCAGTCGTGCAGTTTAATAATAATTCGATTTTGCAGGAAAACTTGACAGGAATAAGGGTACTCTGTATTCATTTGGTTTGGATGGAAAAGTCATCAAGCATGCCGACCAAATTGACATTGCTAATGGTTTAGCTTGGACCAGTGATAATAGTATCTTCTACTACATTGATTCTTTCTCCTACAGAGTTGACGCATTTGACTTTGATTTGGCTGCAGGAAAATTAAGTAAGTGGAATACATGTTGTATTATTGTCATTCCAACTGCTTTGTATATAAACTGTTAAGTGTATGTAAACTAAAACGATTATCAAAAGGTAACAGGAGGACAGCCTTTGACTTCAAAGCCAACGGAGTAGATGGAATTCCTGATGGTATGACAATTGATGCCAATGGAAATCTATGGGTGGCTGTTTTTGCCGGAAAGAAGGTACATAAGGAAAAAGTAAAAATGATAATGTGGTTGAATGATAAAGCGTTTTATCTTTACTTTTCGATTATGATGATTGATTTATGATATTGACCGATTACCACTAGCGGATAACAACACTACCACTAGATATCATATGAAGCAAAATGTCTACCTAAAACATATAAGTTATATGACTATGACCGCTGATAGACATCAAAAATTTAGTTTTGACACTGACTATATTAGAAAATTTGGTTGTTTGCTCGTTGGCTTTACTCCGTTTCTACTAGCACAATATGATTTTTTAATTGCTGTTGTGGGTTGGTCTGTGTAGTCCAGCACAATGGTAGGGCAAATGGTAAAAATGTCATCAATGTGTTGTTTTGCGATTTCTTTGTCAGGTGGTTCACATTGATCCTAAGGTTGGAAAGAAAATCGGACAGCTTGATTTCCCAACTACAAACATTACAAGTCTGGCTTTTGGTGGACCAAATCTAGACATTTTGTATGCTACGTCAGCTCAACACTTTTTATCCGAAGAAGACATGGCCAATCAACCCAGCGCTGGTGCACTGTTTCAAGTTACCAATGTTGGAGCCCGAGGTTTGGCTGCAGGCTTCAATTACAACGGTCCTCTGTAATGGAGTGATGGACTTAAAACACGATGTCGAAGATTGAAGAGTGTGCAAACACATGTAAATGGAAAAATCAAATATTGTACTTATGTAAAAATAAAAGTAATCACATAAACAATTCTCTGTTATTTAAAACTTTATTATCCTGGTATCGGGAATATTGTTAAGTTTGCAGGCAATCGAATTATTGGTTGTCTTATGTTTATTGTTGGTAGAAGAATTGGTACAACAGTTGGCCCAGTGGGTCGGCTTCCTATTTTATAAGCATCATATTTAGTTGTCGGATTTCACTGCTGGAAATAGGATGAGTATTATTGTTTTAAATTAAATTACCAGTTGGTTTATCGGTTGTTTGTGAATTATCCTGTGAAGGATAGCAAGTTTGTCGACATAACATGAAATTGAAAAGTCCACAAATGCATCTCGTACATGAAGTTGGTTGATAAACGATTCCAATGCTACATCGACCACCGGCGAAAACTGTTGACGAAATTGCAATATTTTTTTCATACTCAATTTTTACTGCAACACTTAATACTCCATTCCCTCTTGCAAAAATTAATCATACCCATGAGTCTGAAGCAATGTGTTAGCTGAGTATGATTTTTTTAAATGTGAGTGAACAGAAAACACAAATACCTTCAACGCCCAAGTCCACCGTTGATGAAACGAATAAAGCTGAAGTTAACAACAATATCAAAACAACATCCCAGTAACAAACTGGAGATGTTTTAATTTTGTCTACATGAACGTACATGATTTATTTATCACTTGTTAAGATTCACAATAAAATCAGAGTGAACACATCCCTAATTTAGGAAGATGAAGCAAACGATTGAGTAGATACTTATGTGAAACTAAGCCTTATTTTAGAACTGACATTTTCCTTTTATCCCCGTTACATTTATAGACTTCGCACCTTTAGCTTGTCGAATTGGGAGTTGAAAACAAGATTGACACTCGTTAAATGTGCCACCATACAATTTTGAAATATGGGGGATTTATTGTGATGTTCAACGTTGTACTTTGGTAAGTGAAACTCATTTTTAAAGAACTTGGTTAGCATCTTTCCTTTGAGCTGCATATTTTTAATTTTTAATGAAAATGTTCATTAAGTAGTCAAAATAACTTGTACTTTCGGAAAGACTGATGTGAGGATATTAGGTGACATGGATGTTATTTAATAAAATGTACTAGTTCAATAAATCATTTAAATAATGTGTTCAGATATATAATTATTATTATCAGCGCAGCAGTTTAAATGGGACTAGTATAACTACCAGTGGTAAACATAATATCACTATTCACTAGTATGTTTATGAACTAGCAGCGGCCATGATTATGGATTCCTATTGGTATTTTAATTTGTAGATACTTCATTACACAATTTGTTCTGCAACTTCTGTGCGACCTACTATTCTAGAGAGAAAACAGGAGCATGTCTCGTGTCTCCCCTGATCATTTCCATGCATTTTACTATAGACGATTGTATTCATTTACTTGTTACTTCGCCAAGTAATACTATCAATGAAAAAATTGGCAACTAAATGTCTCTCAATTCAGCTCATTTAAATTCAGTTTAGGTCAAGGTAGAATTCCCCGTTGAAAGTTTCTGTTGCATATTTATTGAATTTGGTAAATAATTTAAAAAATAAGCAGTTTTTTCGTACACCAAAAAGTAAAACTAATAATTTCTAATAAAAATAAACAATTTATCCATACAATACTACACTCGTATAATATAAAGTGTTTTGCACTGAGATCAACAATTATAACAATAAGATTTTTTGTCATTTCCATGTCCGAAATCCTGGAGATGGAGAGAGACATTCAATGCAATGCAAGTAATCCATTCTATGTAGTGATTTTTCCATTTATGATCCCATTTTCATGTCAACATGTCACAACCGCAACGTTTTAAAACTATCTACTACACAAGTTGTATTAATTTCTCTGTAGCACTGAATCGAAATTATACGCTGTTGGTTGTCTGTGCTGCATAACCTCAAACGCCGCGAATACTTAAAAATCTGTTCCTCGCAATTAGTAGAAGTCAAGAAATGTCGTTATAATATATTGTTTGCAATTGCTTCTCCTGCGTAATAGGTCCTCTCTGTGATATGTTCGTAAAAATTAAATTCATTTTGACATAAAAAAAAGGTGACAAATATATAAAATTGTAGTTGAATCGTTTTTTTGTAATTACTAATCACTAATCTACTATACTACTATCATAGTTGCGTAATTTCGTTATTAACTTTCAGGTTCGTGGTTCGTTTGTAAAATTTGATTTAATGTGAAGGCCTTGCAATTATTTATTTATTACTCAAATAAAACCAAATTCTCGACAATGGAAGAGTCAAATGCGTATGCAAATGCTGCCACTGCTTCTCATCAAAATCATACCGAAAAACGGCAAGTAGTTCCCAAATTTGTAACACCATCGAAATCCAGTTCACCAGTAGTCAAATCAGTTGAGATTGTACTCCCTGGAGAACCACCGGCGAATATCCAACTTCAAAACTCAGTCTCTGTGAAAACTTTAAATGCTAATTATAATACAATTAAACAAAATTTACAATCCGCATTTTACCAGCTGTCAGAGAAGGAAGCATCACTGAAAAATGGTGAGTTCTAAATATTTCAATTTGTATGAATAATGTTTCCCTGTACATAAAACATTCGTTATTGTTAATGTTGAGTAGATGAAGAACAGTTGGTGCGCCATCGCGAAAAAACTTGGCTCCTGGAAGAAAGAATTCGACTAATGACTGAAAAACTATGCTGCCTAAAAAGATGTTTGGAACGGAAGGGGAGAAAACAAGAAGATATATACAAGGAACTAGATGGAGTCAAGTGGAAAATTTCCGAATGTGGTCAATTTGCAGACAAATTGAAACACAAATATTCAACCATGCGAAGTAAAATTCTTCAGCGTCAAGAAGGTGTAAAGATTTCTGACAGTCAAGGGGAACAGACACGATGTTCCCATAAAGAAAGTCTGCAGCAAGATATTAATCGTCTGACTCATTGCAGTGAGTATCTTAAAGATTGATTTGAATACATTTTAGTTAGGTTTATTAAGTTAATTTGTACTTGTGTACTAGAATATAGAAAAACTATTTTGAACGGAATCTATTATAGAACTTCAGTTGCAGAATGGGGACAAAGACATGCATGCCATTCGTAATGGGAGTAAAATGGGTGAGTTAGAACAAAGGAAAAAAGCTTTAGAAGAAGCCATCGACGCGAGAAGCAAGCACTCGGTACAACTTCTCCTTGAAATAGAAGAAAAAACAGACCGTATTCAAAGGATTAAGAAATCATTACATGTTAAGAAGGTATGGTTTGTCGAATTGTTGCAGTTAATTTAAAATAATCACGTAATTTGTTATATAATATGCATTCGTTTCTCGTTTTCATTTTCAACAACGTTTTGGAAAAATTGAGCGTTTTCAATACTTTTCATTTTATTGCTTTATCCATGTACAAGGAACAACATCAAGATATGCTGCGGGAACGTAAAAACCATTATGCGTATTTGGCGGAAACAGAATTGCGGCTTCAACGTTCACTAGACTATCTTCGATCCAAAATTGACTATGGAACATATGTTCCAGCTCCATGGCCAAAAAGGGGCACAACAAGATTTCAATATTAAAAAGATATTTGCAATTATAAGTTTTTGCTTGAGGAACTGATGATAAAAATATGAATTAATTTTATTAAACACAACGGAATCTTGTTGTTTATTGTTAAACAAATCGATATTCGCGAGTCGTATCACCCCTAAATACTTACAAGTTTACTTTACATATGTTTTACAGTAAACCATTTGTTACATTTTTTCTACCACTAATAAAATGATTTGCCCCGTTATGTATGTGGTAAGCTGTTTCTGAACGTTTACTTTGTGGTTAAACAAATAAAATTACAGCTTTAACGATCTATTTCACCAAATACGACGTCCAATGTTCCAATAATGGCTACTATATCAGCTAACATGTGTTGTTTTCCAATTTTTTCGAGTGCTGCGAGATGAGCAAATCCTGGGGCTTTAATTTTACATCTGTATGGCTTGGAAGAGCCGTCAGAGACTAGGTAAACCCCAAACTCTCCTATTACACATAAACAATTGTAAATTATGTATTAGTACTTATTTTCAAGTTCCAGCTAGAACGCAAGGTTAAAATATAAACGAACCTTTAGGAGCTTCAATGGCTGTATATGTTACACCAGGTGGAACATTGTATCCTTGCGAAAATAGTTTAAAGTGATGAATAATGGCTTCCATCGAAGTCTGCACATCAAAGAACCATTTAAATGAAATTATGTTTCTAGTAATTAAGTGTATTATTCGTGTATTATTATCATGCACATGTATGCACTACATCCATATTTAACACCCATTTTTTCATTTCATCAGCCTACCTTCATTTCGGATCTAGATGGAGAAGTAATCTTTGCGTCATCAGTTTTAATAGGCCCTTCCGGCATTTGATTTAAACACTGTTCAATAATTCTTAGTGACTGTCTCATTTCTTCCAAACGAATTAGGTATCTACAATATAATTTTATATATAACTATGAAGCACATACATTATAAATTATAGTAATTTGAAAGATTGAATTGTTACTTAAATTTACCTATCAAAGCAATCGCCTTTTGTACCAATAGGCACATCAAAGTCAACTAAATCATACGCATCATATGGTTGTGTTTTCCGTAAGTCCCATTTTATTCCGGAACCCCTCAACATGACACCACTAAGATGAAAAAAATACATTGTAATGAAGTTGTACTCCTAACACTGTTTACATGCACTCATACTCATAGTCACAACTATTAAATATTTAACATCATGTATACCTCATTCCAAAATTGAGTGCTTCTTCCGCTGTTACAATACCAATATCGACAGTTCGCTGTACCCAAATACGATTACTGGTAAGGACATCTTCTACTTCATCCAAACGCTCGGAGAATTTCGCAGAGAATTCGTATATGTCATCTAGAAGTCCAAGCGGTAAGTCCTAAAATATTGTCAAATTGGTAAAACTTTTATCATTGAATGGTGTGAATGTACTTAATGAGTTTAAAAATATTCATTCAAAATATACACTTATATTCAATACTGAATACTTGAATAAATATTCAAAATATATATACTTGCGAAACACCACCGGGTCGAACATAAGCGGCATGCATACGAGCTCCGGAAACCCTTTCGTAAAATTCCATCATTTTCTCACGTTCTTCGAAAAGCCAGAAAAATGGCGTTAACGCGCCAATATCCAGAGCGTGTGTTCCGATAGCCATGATGTGATTGAGGATTCGTGTTATTTCACCAAACAAAACTAAAATGAGAAATTAACTACGAATTAGTTTTTCAGGCAGAAAATAATAACAGAAAATAAATAAATTGTGGTAACAATGTAGCGTACCCCTAGGCGTTTTTCCATTTGCCAGGTTCTGGTGTCCACATCACAGGTCCATCGAACTGTTTTAAGAAATCATCATCTGGGTACCATCTTGCTGCACCTCGCTTTTGCCTGGAAAGTGAAAAATACAGACAATCAGTCAATTAAATTTTTTATTTATACTCACAGTAAAGTAACTACACTACTTAACTCTACTTACTGTGAAAGCAAAGTTGGACCGCTGCTCAATACTCCGGCAGATTTTCTAAGACTGCAAGTTAATGCAGTGGGGGACTTCCGGCACAAATTGAATCCCAAAACAGAAGCCATTTCACCAAATCTTTCCCTTCTGTAAATTTTACTTAGTTTTGTTCAATCAGTAAAATTTCACTGGATAGAACGTAATCGGCTACAAACCCAACCGACAACGTCACATGGGAAAACTCATGTTAAAGTCACTAACTGCACTGGTGCACTGTGCGCTGGTTTTAAATAAAAAACAAAAACAGCCGATAGTTTTGTGCAAAAAAGTTCTAACTAAAATATACTGCGATGATGATGATGTATATATATAATGGACTACATATGTTTCTCATGTATCAATTTATTATTATCCAACTATCTTGCTGTTGTATGTATTTGAGATAGAGCAGCCAGAGTCAGAGTCAGAGAGTCAAACTGAAGAGAAGGCACAAATCTGCTCATTTTGAAGACATACCATATCGTATCGTATTAACCAAACCTGTTTGGGCGAACTACATTCTCTACCTAGTATATAGATGGCGAAAGTAGGAATATTACGATAACGGTGGTGGTTACCGGTTTCCTTACCTTACACTAAGGAGGAGGGTCTTCAACACTTTCATTTTCACGATGATGTACAGTTAAGAGTTTTCGATAGATTTGCATCAGTAGATCATGACATCATGCAATTTTCCAATAAGGGCATAGGCGCGACGGTTACACGTAAGGGTTCAAACCCGATGACATGCACGTTACATGCTACGGTTTCAAGCATTTCTTTTAAATAGTATTCCATAGCTCCATAGTTTATATATGTTAACACGATCCTACTTCATCCATACCCGTGTCCATTGACGAAAATATATATATGGTAGTTACTTATTTATTTATCTAAGTATGGTAGTTTTTTTTCAGGTTAATTCATCTAACGTCCCGGAAACACCGCTGTAATGAATAATAGTAGAACTCACTGGAAGCGGGTTTCTGCCTGTTCTAGTTGACCAAATCAGGAACATACATTTTTCTACGACGATGTCGTTTTATGCAGTTGATGTTAAATGGAAATGGAAATAAAGCATTTGAAACTCCATCTCGTAAAAAGCTCGTGATAGTCTTTTTGGTAGTCCTTGGTTCGATTCGGTTCATCAATGCTATTAAAATTTAGCAAATTGTTCATCATTATCATTATCAATTACATTACAAACCTTTCCTGTCCCTACTGCTACTACATACAACATACTATCACTGCTTCTACGAGAAAATCGAGTGAAAATGAGAGATTGTGCTGGAATATTTGTGCAAAGAGCATGCATTATAAATTCGTTACTGCAATACAATCTAGCATTTTCGTCGTTTGTAAAAGATGTGCAGGGTGGAACGAAAACAGTTAAGCTTCAGTGTTGCCTAAAAGTGATTTCAGCTTTCACCACTGACTGACACACTTAGGCAGGTGAAAAGGCACGGTAAAGCAATGAGAAAGAGGCTTCCTTTTTGCTCAAGTGTTCATGTGCTTAGCTTTTATACATTTTTTGACCGTGTTTCCAAACCACCTAGGTAGTCATTATGTAAATCATGCTAATGCACAGCAATATAGCAATGACGAGGAAAAGCGGGATTTCACAGAGTTACCTATAGGATCAATGGGGAAAGGGAAATGTCTAAATCTGCTTGTATTACATTTAGGCTTGGCTGATATAAATGTCAGGCATTTTTGTGTCATAGCACGAAAAATTTATGTCATAGTGACATTTATCGTGACATTTTC
>JAHZNE010008142.1:0-15500 GCA_027744055.1 Callyntrura sp. NNG-2020
TATCGTCTCGTTCCAACAGAAAATAAAATCCGTATATAAAGAATCGAAACATTGCCCCATTTTGATTTCCTCCCGTTCTCTCCCGAGCAGAAAGAAAAGAAAAAATATTCTCAGAGTGACATTCGACATATTTCCAAAAAAGAGAAAAAAGGAGCACAATAAAAAAAACGCCGTTTCCCTTCCTCTTCATTTCTCTAAAAGGTTTCGTTTTCTCCCAGTAACAAGTTGCACCACCGTATACACACGAGACTCTCTCTCTTTTCCCTTTCATACGTTCCTAGTACCCCCGTCCGTGTGTCATTCAAAGCTGCCCCAATCAATTCAAAAGACTAAAAACCCCCCTACCTGTAAACCCGTCCTTTATAACGATACAGTAAGTACTTGGCAACTCTCTCAACTGTACCAATTTCGAATTTTCTCCCCCATTTTCATCTGATTGGAGAATGGTCCCCATTAGCGTAAATACCCCGCTAACAAAGCGAGCACAACACTCGAGGAAACGTTTTAAAACCGATCATACGTCGCAATCCCCCACACTTCTTTCCTTGAACTACTTTAACTCGCCGTTTCTAAACCCAAACCCGCTGCGTGCATGAGTAGGTATGAGTATGATCAAATCCAAAATAAAATGAAAAGAAAGTGACGCAAAAGTGCGCTCCAACTTGAAAAAATGGGATATGAAGTAGGGAATAGCTCGACGGTGGCAACTGGAGTGGTGTGTAAGCCGAAGTCAAAAAGTGGGTTTAATTCTTCTGCCGTAGAATTTATAATCCCTTTCCCTCCGCGAGAATTAAACGGGATTATACTCTCCCGTTAGAATCCCCCTGTAAAATAAAAGGAGTCTAGTAAAAAGCGTAATAAGTGAGAATATTTTATTTCTCCCGAGAAAATGAGCAAGCCATCCTACCCATCCGTGTGAAAGCATATACACGTATGTCCCATCCCAAGAGCAGTATCCCATCGAAAGCGAATAAGTATCAGTAAAAAAAGAGCGGAAGACAAGATGTAGTAAAAAAGAAAGCTGGTAAAAGTGTGCATTGAGATGGAAGACGACGTGTGTAACATGATTGGGGAAACGTGATATGAATACGTTTCCCCCGATTTTTTGCAACTAGCTCCTGACGCTGGTTGTAATCGCGTTTAAAGAACGCCAAGTCTATCGGCATCATCTCCCGTCTCGCATACCCCCTCCCCCTCGCTACTTTCTACACACACCCGGCGAATTTATTGTAAATGGGATCGAAAAGTGTATAAACGTGAACGCTGTTACAAGCGTATTCCCCGCTTCTCCGTAATAAAACTCGAATTAAATTATGATGCCCCAATCAATAAAGGTAATTTGAAAACGAAGAGGCTTAAATAATATTCCCGTCAGTGAGTGGATTTTTTTGCACGACAAATTGAACTCTCCCCCTCCTCCTCTTACTCGTCCTCCTTGAGAATGCCTCCCAACGACTGCTGACGTACGATTCCCACCGATAAGCCTTTTTTTGCTCCCGTTCCTCCACCGCCACTCGTCTCTCCCTCCAAACCCCTCCTGATGAACAAAGTATTTCTCCAAAAAAAAAATAAATAAACCGGACGACTACATCTCCTCGACTAAAAACGAACGAAGAAAGGATTCTAAAACAGAGTCCCCCCCTAAACCCCAGTAACTAGTTGGCCCGTAGTAATCGGATTTATAGCGAAAAAAGAGAAAAAAAACCTCTTCTCTAGTATCACACGACAAGGAATCGTACACGAAAAAAAATGTATACACAAAATCTTCTTACAACTTGAATCCCTAAAACGAAAAAAAATATCGATTTCCCCGAAACTCCCATCCCCCCGTATGCCCCCACCACATAGAGAAAAGACATGGCAGAAATCATACGCGAAAAAACAAAAAAAATTAATTTTGTCGTGTGCACACACACATTTGACTCTTAACCTAAAGAAGCCTTATCACGATCACGATCATGTATATGAAGAAACCGAAAACCCCACACGGTTGATAGTTGATATTACGATGAAATGAAACATGTGGGTTTTCTCTCTCTCTCTCGAATTCTCTCTCTCTCGTATTTCTGTGTGTGTAAGTAACAAGACCGCAAAGAATCGTAAATAAACGATTGACTTGAAGGTTGTACGGTGGTGGTATAGGTGAGTATTTAACGTGGGTATATTTCCCCTCGTGTTGGGTGAAGAGGAGAAAGATTTATTGGTCGGTAAGAGGATTTAGTTATAACGTAAACGGGCGAGTAGTAAAAGTGAGTCCGCGACGACTAGCAACTAGGAAGAGAGGCGGTGGCTCCCAAAAAAAAATATTTTCCTTCTCTTGTACTACATCTCCTGCGGACGAGCTCGCGGGATGTTGTGTATTATTCCATGTTTATTTTAATCAAGCTACTCAAAAAAGCCCATCCGTGTGTATCCTGTCAAGAGAGAATTCTGCCCGGATGGAGAAAGGAGCGAGAGAAGATATGTTTCAAAATGAAAACCTTGTATTCAGTCAAGTAAACTAGTATGTGTAGAGGAGTAACCCCAGTAGTAACATAGCAACACGTCACTCAGAAAGTAGTGAATAATGCAGAGAGTACGTATATGAGTAAACGCGAGTATGTAGGTTTGATAAACTGTATAATAAAAACACGTATAAAAAAAACTGTTGGTAGTGGTGGTATGGTGTGACATAAACGTCTTGTTTCTACCCCGTTAACAACAACTCACTCACAACTCGTTTCAATTTTTTTTCTCTCTCTCTCCTTGTCCAGATCCCGCAAGACACACCCTGGCTCCGTCATCTATCTTGGCGACAATCCTACAGACTCTACAAAGGTAAAAAAAAATAGATACAGCGTAGTTGCTCCTTGTATTTCAACAGCATTCCTCTTCACTTGTTGATGCGCCCTGTTATATATTACACAACAAAACGGAAAGGTACGGCAAGCCCGTCGCATTACATCTACATCCACGCGTTTCTCCGTTTTCTCTTTTCTCTTTCTCCACTTTCCCGTTCACCTTCCCCATCCACTTCTCTTTAGCAAATAGAACGGTACGAGACTAGCGTAACCACAGCGACGTCTCCTTGTGTATTTAGTAAATTAGGATGACTTGTAGTAAACCCGGAGCTTATGTAGATTCCAGCACACAATGACTCGCGTCTTTGTAGAAGCGTTTCCACTCGGTTGCACTTTGATGTTACAAGAGCTGAGAAGCTTTAAATTTAGAAGAGAGCACGTAATAGTGGTTATTCTCCTGTTTGCGTTTGACACAGCTGCTGATAGGTTTCGATTCAGGTCAACTGGTAGTGTGGGACTTGAGGACGAGAACGGCAGAGACGCGCTACCAAGCGTCAGAACCACTCCGATCCGTCTCCTGGCACTCGGACGGGAAACAGTTCATGTGCAGTCACTCGGACGGATCCCTAACCACTTGGAACACAAGGGTACCCAACAAACCTGTCGGGCATACGTACCCGCATGGTAAGCAACCTCTCTATTTCAGTTTTACCATTTCAAGCGCATTCGATAAACTTCAAATCGATTTGAACACTCGCCTCCGGTATTGATAAGTTCAAACGAGATCATAATTTATAATTCACAAATTCGCATTTTTCGGTGGCGGTACATTTCCAATTGAGTGTAGATACGATAGATATGCGCATAACGTAACGTTAACTGCAAAAGGTTCCTTCACTAGTGCTGTCACCCAAAGACTCTTTACCACATCAAAGATGTCAGCTTACGTTTCAACACTTATATCCGCAGCTTCGTACTTTTTTCGGTAGCGGTACGGTACATTCCCAACGTAACGATGCTAATATGCTTATGCCACCCCGCAATGACGTTACGATGGTAACACTATTGTGCTAGCAAAAATCTTTAAAAAATGTCAAAAACTTTCAAGCTGCGTTAAAAAATCGAAATGTTTGTATTCGATCCGCACATAACCCCCATTGGCTGTAA
This sequence comes from Callyntrura sp. NNG-2020, assembly GCA_027744055.1. Classification (NCBI taxonomy): domain Eukaryota; kingdom Metazoa; phylum Arthropoda; class Collembola; order Entomobryomorpha; family Paronellidae; genus Callyntrura; species Callyntrura sp. NNG-2020. Next base: position 3,948 of record JAHZNE010008142.1, read on the forward strand.
AACCTCCATTAAAAACCCCAAGCATATCGCGACAAACAACCGCTAACGCGGCGAAAGAAAAGTTATCGACCGCGTAACCTGATCACCCGGTTCGGTGTCCGCTCTCCTCTCAAGTAGGTCCAACGTCTGGTAGAATGCAAACGAACCCGAGCAGTAGCAATTTCTTCCCATATGTTCCACCCAACTAAAAAATTCCGTCTCCTCTCTCTCCGTACACCCATATCCCCGTAAAATACGCAGTTAACCCCGCGGTAGTGTCCGTTTAAAGAAATATTTTTGCTTCTCCTCTCAATTTTTTGTTGTTATCTCTTAGCAGTGTAGGAACGAGAAAGTTTGTTTATCTCTGGGAGTTGCTGTTAAAAACGAACGTCGTTGCTTCTGCTGGTGTGATGGGTATCATCAAGACGTATCACGATAATGCGTTTTCCCCACCAGACGAAGCAACTGATGGAAAGCGTACGTTCCACACAAGCGTTGGGGTCAATTTAAAAAGCATATAAAAATAAACCCGTATGCATATCCGATCGACAATGCTGTACACAGTACACATACAAAATTTCGCACAACTCATGCTACGAATCGAATAATAAACCGCGGCAATTCCATATAAAACGTATATACGCATAGGAGTACCGATCCCCATAGCAAATGATGGGTAAGGAACATAAATAATTTGTGTGAATGACTGTATTTTGTGTTTGTAGCTCGAAGCACTAAAGACGGTAAACCAGAACCATGCAAATCCATCCAGAAAGTGGAGTGGAAATCATCGAGAACGGGGTAAAAAAACCAAAAAAAAACACAAACGTATTCCCCCCTGAAAGCAGCGCAAAAGTTTGAACATCAAAAGATGCAAATGAGACTGGAAGTAAAAGCGCTGTAGTATTAGTAACAAATCGTGATGTATGTGTATTTGCATACATCCCCGAGAAGGAATAAAAGAAGCATTTAGAAAAAAAAGAGTAAAAATTCCGTTTCCCCCAAACTGGTATCGTATAATCGCGGACAGAAAGATCGATAGTTATACGACAGTACATGATACATACAACACCCAAACGTAATGCTGCATCTGTACACGATACTACAGCACCACCACCACCTCCACGATCCCAACTATATACTCGCAGCAAAGTCAAAGTCAGGAGATTTTCTTTTAAAAATGTATATTTTTCGTACAAAGATCCTCGCGTCCCTTTTTTTTTTTTTAAAAAAAAACGAGCATTTCTGGTTGTACAAACAGTTTGGCTCGGAGCCAAGTACTCTCGTTTTTTTCCTCGTTCTTATAATTCCGCTGCTGCTACTGCAGCAACGAGCAACCAATTTTTTTAGCACTCTTCTTCCCGACAAAAAAGGCACTTTCTCCTAAAGAGAAAGTTTCTTTTACCCCCGTTCTCTGATCGTGTGTGTGATGCTCCTTATCACGCTCCTTGTCGCGATCTCTCTCTCTCTCTCGGATAGTGTACGTAGTAATCACTTTTTCGTTACAATTTTGTTCGTAGGGAAAATTTTGTGATATTTTCTGGTGGACTGACGGCAGACCGAGCCGGGAAAACTCCATCCCTGACTGTGATCCACGGGAAGACCACTACCGTGCTCGAGATGGAACACAATGTACTCGACTTTATCCCCGTTTGCGAAAGTCAATGGGATTCAGGTCAGTCCACACTACTGACACACATCCCCCACACATGATTCCCGTACTATCTGCCTGATAAGTTGAAACAAATTCCGAAATTCGCTTTTATTTTGCAGAAGTACGTCTACACGCCATTTTTAAAAATATTATTCATACCGTTGCCAGGTAACCGTAAGATTATCCTCGTGTCTCTCCCAAACCAGTCACGCCGACGGGAGCGTAAAATTCTGGGACGCGTCGTCGACGAGTCTGCAGGTGCTGTACAAACTGAAATCGTCAAAACCGTTCGAAAGGCCAAAGAACCGTCGTTCCACAGAGTCGTCCACGTGCGACGACGACCCGTTCGCCGTTCAGTACCTGGACCTCTGCCCCGAGTCGAGATTACTAGCAGTAGCCGGAGCGTCATGCCAAGTCCTCGTGTTTAAATTCCGCAAGCAAGAGACCATTTCGGAAACGTCCGTGCTCGAGATTCCAATTATCTGGGAGGTCGAGGAGGTCGACTACTTCACAGGGAGCACCGGATTCGACTTTGCCAAAACCGGTGACGCCAAGTCCAACTTGGAGTACTTTGTCCCCATAAGAGTGAAAACAGGGCCCCAGAAAAAGCCACCGGGTTACCAGGCTGAGATTGTTTGTCTGACTCCTTGGGTCAACGGCGAACCCCCAGGCGGTATCACTTCCCTCACCATCAACTCCCCATACGGGCTGTACGAGCTATACTTAAACACCCCACCTATCGATAACCATAATAACAAATTTCTAATTGACGTTGGGACTCTGTTCTCTCAATTATTTGCTTTGCAGGTTATCGTACGGCAACGAGTCGGGTCTGGTGATTGTAGACATAGTGCAGCGCACGTGTTTGCTGAACATGGGAACCCCCGACCTGTACGGTACGGCTGACCCATATCAACGAGCTCCAAAGTCTCCAAAGCGGCCGGACATTTACGAGGAGCGCTCACCGACTGACCAGGTTCGATATGCAGTAACCCCCAAAAAACCGCTTTTCGCCCAAAAAAAAAGAGAATCATTAACACTTCTCTTTTTTATTATTTTAATTTCGATTAATATATTTTGATTCCCGATATCTTTTTAATTCTCCAAAAAAATTATTATTTAATTATTTATCAGACTTGTTTTTCTCCAAAAACTCCTCTAAAAATGGGTAGCCACTTTAATATTATTTTCCGTTATTTAAACTATAAGAAATGTTTTAAAAAAATATCTACGTAAATCCGTAACGTTGTACCCCCCGGCAATTGGCTCCACATCAGTCTTGTACATGGCCTTTTTGTTTACTTCAACACGAAATTTTTATTTTTTTTTATAAAAAAAACGCAGACTATATCGCATCCTTGTGTAGAGTAGTAGAACCGTAACGTAGAGTAATTCACGGCGACGGAGGTAGAGTCCCCGTGCAAACTCACCACCGAAATAAATAAAAAAAAATAAAACTTCCACCGCAGCCGCGTAAAACTGATTAGCGAGAGAAAGATTCTAAAAAAGAGAAAGCTCGTCGAAATGCTATGAATATGAAGGGTGCGTAACGGGAGGATTGTATAGGTTTCAGACTTAGTTAGCAACCAGAGCGAGGATCTGGTGGACACGCCGCACAACACCCCAAAAAGCCCGTACGAGCAGATGCACCATCAGCGGAGCGACGACGACGAGCCGATATTCAAGAAGAGCATTTCTGGGAGTATGGGTAAGCTCTCGGTAGACAGCGCACAGGGTCATGGTGACTCGCTGGACACGCTACCACCCCCGCCAAAGTGCAGGAGCACAACCCCAGACGCGGACGGAGGGAAGAACCCCCGTCAGCGCACGCACACGTGGAGCCAAGTGAAGGTGCTAATAAAGCAAATGAGAGACAAGAAGAAGAGCGAGCTAGTCTCCTCTTCCCCTAGCAACAGCGGCGAGAGCAGTAAGAAGATACGGCAAACGCTAAGTTACCCAGCAAGCCCCGGTGGCGGTGCTGGTCACACCCAGGGACCTGATCACCCCTCGTCCGCACAATCCCTGTGTTCCAGCCTGAACACGTCCCTCCCAGACACCACAGCAACAGATACTCACAATCAGCAAGACTCGTCAATACTGTCATTAGCACAATCGACAACCCCGATAGACGCCCCCTCGTCCCCCTGTTTCTCCGATCACAACTCGCGCTCGTCCAGCGCGTCTTCCAGCCCCCCACTAAGTCGGCCTACAAACCTCCCCTTGAACCTGGACGCAAGTACTTCAGCCCCGTCCCACCCCCAACAGCCCCAATTGCAACAACAGCAAAGCCAATCTGCCCCACCGCCCCGCCCCCCGCGTACAAAGTCGTCGTCCTCCTCATCCACGTCCTCAAAAAAGAAATCCTCGCTCCTGACAGGCTTCAGTAAAGAGAAGAAGCCAAAATGTGTGGATCTGAGGTCCTCTACCGTATCTTCCGGAAGTACTTTCACCAATATGATGAAAAAAATCCGTAAGAACGCAAAAACTTTCCCGTTGGTCCGTATAGTCTAGGAAATTTCTTTATAACACACTATCACGCTTAAAAGTCATATATATATAATCTTAAATATATCTGCGCGTGGCCTGCGTGTCTCTATATGTAATTCTATATCTATATAAACGTAAATCTTTTTCTCTATGTATATCTATCTAAATATAGCGCTGTTGTGCTCTCATATTAAATGTATGTAAAAAAACGTACCAAAAACCAACAAAAAAAACTACTACTACGCTACAAACTCCTAATTAAAAAGACCGCGACACTAATTAATAAATAAAACCGCATAAATTCGTGTGCAAAAACCAACTACCAATTATTTTTTTTAATTTTTGCCGGGAAATGATTTTTTTTAAATAACAATAAAAAAAATAGAACTTGGAAGAATTGTAACGTTTTTTAATCCGGTTTTGTGTAGTTTGTAAACGAAACTCTATGTATATAAATTTTTTTGTTACTTTTGAGTACACTTAGGTGCTGCTGGTAGTGTGATCGGGGTAATATACGATTCGTATACGAGTATCTATCTCTAAACAATAAAACTCTTGATTTTTTTTCTGTAATTTTTCATAGTGGAGCCAATGCCGTAAATACTAAACACTAAACACTAAAACCAAATGAAAACATGTTTATACGGGATGATTTTTTTTTCTTTTACAAACCGTTTTGTTTAGTGAACGTAATAACACAAAACTTGTGTTTGTATTTCTTTACTCTGAGAAAACACTTTTTTATTTGTCTTGTTGTCGTTTGTGTTTTGCTGTCGTCGTATCCGTTTATCAAAATAAGACTCGCTGATCTCTCTCTCTCTCTGTAATTTCTATATCTATGTATATGTATTAATTACTGTGCCTTTTTTTAGTTCCGTTTTATCTTTTATTTAATTAGTTTGTTGTAATCCCCACAAAATATATATTTATATTCCCTATCCTCCCCAAAAAAATACCCCCAAACAAAAAATTCTTTTCGTATTATTTTTTAATTGAAAGAAAAAAAAATTAACGTAGTTCTGGGAAAAAACAATGTGGTTGTGATATGAAAACTTAGATGGATGGAGTTTGCTTATCCCCTACTACTGGTGCGAGACAGTCCATGTCTGGGGCAAGTGTCGTTGGGGGTGGTAGTGACAAATCGCCAAGGAAAAATGCGACTGGCGGCGCAGCAGCAGCTGCAGCTAGTAGTGCGGAAACAGTGAGACGAAGCAAGTCTCAAGGTAGTCGAAAGGGGGAGAGAACTTTGTCCAAATGTCACAGCATGGCAATTGGGGCAGGGCAGGGGAGCCCAGAACAACTCAACTCACCTCCTTTCCACTCCTCCTCCACTAGTAACATCCCTAATGCCCCTTTACACTCCTCTCTCCATCACCCAGTATCTCCTAACCCTTCAATTACCACGTCCGGTGTTTCCTCCTCCGTTCACCATCTCCCCTCGTCCAAGTCCAACATCCTTCTTCTTTCTAGGCAATACTGCAGCTTTGGTAGTAATGTCACTTCCAACTACAACCAACCACCTTCTTCAGGTGTGTGTTATCGATCGATCGATCAATATCGAACCTACTACCAACAAACAAAAAACAAAGCGTTTTGAAAAACAAGCGTTTTAATAGTACACCCACGACAATCCAACAAAAAAAATCTACAAAACGACAAAATTTTTAAGAAAATACCGTAGCAACAAAAAAAAACTTGTTTAAAATATATATAAATATAGACAATTTTTTTTATCCACTATATAGTTAATTAATTTTCAACCCTAATTACTATCCGCTTTGAACTTAAACCTCCCTTATCTACACGTTTTTTTAAACCTCAAATGTATAAATACCGCAATAATAATTACAACTGTATAATTCTCTTTTTATCTCTCTCAAGCAGCCAATATAAAACCGCCGCGTGTGTTTTTTAGCGAAAAAATATATATAACCATATATATAAATGTGCCAGCTTGTTTAAAATGAATTTTCTGTCCTTGTTGCATTTTTGAACACACACTACTACAAGTTGCTCGTGTATAACGATAATTCGTTTTTTATAATAATATCTAAATTATTTAATTATATATATACCCCTCTGAACCAGTCTTGAACACTTGGGTAGCCCATGAGTTTGTTTGTTTTGAAAAGAAAACTTTTAGAAATTAATTTAATGTAGTCAGTTTCCGTAGTACCGTGTTTCTTTCCAATTTTATACAATAAATAAGTTATTATATACCTTTTGAGAATGCCCGCCGCTGCTGCAGCTGTTTTAAAAAAATCTAATTGTTGTTATCACACAAAAGTTTTGCTAGGACAAATTTCGAACAAGCTGTCCGAAATATATAAAAAAAATGAATCGTGCGTGTTTTTTAGTTAAAAACTTCACAAAAGCCAAAGATCGCGCGTGTAGTTTAACAGAGAAAGATGTTAATAATTCGCTCTCCGTTCATGTCTCACTTACACACACAAAAACCATACAAGAAAACGTAAAAACGTTAAATATTTTTGTTACTATCGTGTACCCGTGTGTTTCAAGTAGATTTGGACCCCTCCCCCAATTTCCCCCAGTATTATTACTTTCACCCCAAAAAATGTTCCCTCTTGTCATTTTTTTGTACACATCAAAAGTCTACAAAAAATATAAAACGCTGTGTTTGTAAATACCCACCCCCTTTTAAAAAGAAACGTATGTTTATTAAGTAAAACGTTGCAAACGTAAAAAAAGGAAAGGAATAATATGTTTTTTAAATGTTTAGTGTAACTATCCGTTGAATATATATACGTTTTAAAAACTTTTTGTCTGTTTGGTACTTTCCCATCCGCGGATCGTCACCATACGAGAAACCGACGACTTGGGGATGAAAAGTACACACCCTCTATGAAAAAGTGTTGTGTTAATTGTTTATATAACGCATGTGTGGAAGGACGTGACATCAACTACCCTCTCTCGTGTTTATATATTTATATTCAGATAAAAAAGATTTTCTCTCGCTTACTTTTTTAATTCTCTGTCATAATTTTCAACAGTTTCTTCCTACTAACTGTACTAATCTTTTGTTTCATTCTCTCTACTCTCTGTCTATTTTTGTCTCAGTGTCTGTTTCAATGTTGTGACCGTGTCGTTCGTTCGTGTGTTTTACTAAATTTTAAACATTAATTTTTTTACCGTAAACAACACAATATTTTCACGTACAAGAAACGTATATATTTAACGCACTAACAGATAGGTATACTTATTTTTGCACGTTGTGCATGAGCACACACGCATGTGATATACACAAAAAAAGAAACAGAATTTATAAAAACGCCTTTTTATAGGAATATCAATTATCCGTACACACACTATATATAACAGCTTATTTCTCTAAAGTAGTTAACCGTAGTGTAGCTAATTAAAATTTTTAGAAAACGACAATTAAAACCGTAATACAAAATTATCAACTTTCACAATGATCACGCCTTTACTTATCTCTCTGCCTTATATAAAAAAAATATAAACTTTTACATACGCCAAGTTATATATTTAACGCTTTTAAATCTCCTTTTTAAAAAAACTCATATTTTTGATCAAAAAAGAAAAGACGGTCTCTTTAATAACGTATCTACGCATGCGTGCATTTGTATAAATATTTCTATCTATATCGTGGCTATTGTATGCAAAAAAAGAGAAATAAAGTCCAGTGCGCTAATTGAAATTATCTTTGGTGTGTTGGTGTTTGTCTCTCGTGCAGACAAACTAGACAGTAACTTTTCGCGATCACGGTCATCCAGCATGTCCAGTCTGGACAATATCACTTCAGAAGCTATTCAGTGCCTCACCTTCGTAGACTCGTTTTCCAAAAAAGGAGGTAAGTGACTACGTAATTACGAAAAAAACATCCCATTTAAAACACACTTACTAATTGCAATACGGCGTTGTAGGAGATTCCGGAGTATACCCGACACTGTGGGTGGGCACGAGCCTGGGTTCAATAATCAGCATCTCGATAAACCTTCCAACGGGGAGCAAAGAAGCGAGAAAGTCGGAGCCAGTGTCAGTCAACCCGTCAGGGACGATTTTCCGGCTGAAGGGAGCCATACTGTGCATGTCGTTTCTGGACTGTAACGGGAATCTGTTCCCAACGACGTACGATAGCTGGAAAGACGACGTGAAGGACCGATCTAGTAAAAACAAAATCCATAAAGAGCAACGTCACTAGAATAAAAGCAGCGTTCACAATATATCTTCTTCCACTTGATTACCCGCAAAATGACATTTTCTGTTTGTATTGTGCAGGGACTCCAACGAAAGGACTCTCCACGACAAGCAGACAATCCCCCACCCAGCTTAGTTCCGACGGAGGTGACAGGCAGTTTCTGGTATTAGTCTCTGAGAAGCAGTCTCGAGTCCTAGCGCTCCCATCCCAGACGTGCTTGTACAAGCAGCAACTCTGCGAAACGTCATTTGTGATTAAGGCTTCTGTCACTTCTGTCAATAGTACGAAAGCATTCTCCTTCCAAGCCCATCCTTCAAAAAAAAACCCAATAATACTAATAACGTCTGATGTATTACAGATTCCCCCTGTGTGGTAGCGTACGTCTCAAACGGTCACCTAATGATCATGTCGATCCCATCACTCCGGCAATTAGTAGACGTTGACTTTGTCCCTCTGCCCGACCTCAGGTGAGTACACAATAGTAATAGAATCGGACAGGTTATCTAAAAGAGTATAAAAAAAATCAGTAAATTAAAGGAACGAACTAATAAAAAAAAGTATGTCACCCGAACGGTACCACTATTACCAACCTACCGTACTACTAAAACAACCAACCAACCAACCATGACCACAAAACAAAAAAGATATAAAAAAACCGAACGTGTACATAACAAACCTACTACAAAACAAGTACAACCACTTAACTGTAAAAAAGGAATGAAAAAGAAGTCAAAAGAAAAGTCTCCGCCCTCCCCCATTTTTGCCGTTGTGCAAAAAGTGTGAAGAACGGAAAAACATATGCTCACGATCAAAAAGATCTCTCACCATATATATCTTTCACAAACACAAAAAACCGGTGTTGCCAAGAACGACATAAGTATATTTCTCTTTTCTCTCTCTATTTATCTTTAATTATCACGTTATTTAAATGTTGTGTGATGTCAAAAAACAAAACTCGTCCTGTCTTTAATTAATATATAAACTCCTTTATAAACTCTGCACTATTAGAGCTGATAAAACGAATCTTTTTTGTGTCTTCTACTCACACGTAATTTAATTCGTATTATCGTGTATGTTATTCTATTTTTAAACAAAAACTTCTGCTCGTTTCGTCGCCTGTATGTTTATACGGCCCGCCCGCTATATATATACATAATAATATACTGCTCTAAACAAATAATAATTATAATACTTCGAATTATTGTAATCTTTAATTAACCAACTCCCTTCTCGTCTTTTTTTTACTCACCTGTTGTTGCGTTCCCTTGATTTTATTTTCGCTCTTTCCGTCATAAATCGCTAAAAGTTTTAAATTACCCTATATATCTCACTATAGAAACGTACACACCGAACCGTGCAGCAGAGACCAAATATATATATACCAATTAATATAGCTCGGTGAAAATATATATAAACGATATACCCGCTTTTAACCCACCACGCAATTAAGCGCAGTTTTATTTTAATTTTAAAAACAATTTTAATTTGAATTACTATATCCCGAACAAACTTTTTTTTTCAACTAAATTAGTACACAAAAAACCAAACCCCGTGTATTGCCGCAGCCACTTCACCACCCCCGCGCTCAATTTTTAGTTTAATTTTTTAAACTTCCTTTAAAATTTTCATACGTGTTGCGTATGCGATGCGTGCGTTTCCCCACTGTTTGTTTACTTGTCGAACCCGTTAACTTTCTCGTGTCCATGTTGAACTAGAGAAGACGCTATAAACCCCCGTTATTTTGTTTAACCGCTAAAATTTACTCTCCGCTTTGTATCTATCTATCTCTCTATCTATCTATGTGTGTGTCAGTTTTCACCAGACGAGGAAATCGGGGATAGTGGATCCCATGTTGAGCATTTGGGGACAACAAATGATTGTGAACGAGGACACAAACTCGTAAGTTTAATTAAAACACAATTCCGGAGCAGAGCATGTTTCGCCCTGCTTATTTTTAAATCAAACTTTCTCTCTCGTTCCGTGTTTTACTACATTTTTAACAAAGTATTTTGAAATACAGTGTATGTTTAACTACTAGTTTATAGAATAATCCGATATTAACCCGTTCGACCCCGATTAAACCCCCGTTAATAACACCCCGTAATGAGTAGTTAATTAAATTCCTTGTTATGATAACGTGCCTATAATAACAGCAAATTAAAAACTATTCTTTTTTATCAAAACAGTCGTAATCAATTTTATAACACAAATTAAAATCGTTACAAATCCTTATATACTCACACGAACTCATCCGATAAAAAGGAAACTCGACATTTTCCATTTCTCACGAACGGACAATTAAGAACAATATCCACCTCTCTATTTTCTCTCTCTCTCTCTTTCTCTCTCTCTATCCTATTTCTCTCTCTTCACAACACAATACGTTGTTAATTTAGCCCTTGTCTGTTAAAACTCCTCCCCACCACCAGTACTCGTACTTTTTAAATATTTTTAAAAAGTAAGGAAACAACCCCTCCTGTACACCTGTTAGTAGTATGTAATTCGTACACCTCTCTCTGACTCCCTCCTGTTGTGCACCATGAAAAAAACACACAAGAGAGAATCTGGACAAGTGTGTGGAAATCATATGACGATTAAAAAAGAACGATTCATAAATACTAATTCATTAATTAATGCCACGTTTTCATGATACGATCACTCGATCGAGTTTTATACTATTTTTTATATCATAATTATCGTACATTTGATATTGTAATTTTATATATGTGTGTCGTACTCTTATTTTCTTTTTTTGATATTTGTGACTCAATGTGTGTGTGTTTTGAGATGACTCGCAACGTGTTCGTATAATTGCAGGATCGCGAAAACGTTTTGTATCAGCAGTCGCGGGCACGGAATGTACCTCAGCTCCCCCAGTGAAATGCAAAAGTTTGCCATGTCCATGGAGTTCTAGTGAGTAATTTATCCATTCAATTCAAAACACAACATATTATAAAAAATATTTAAAAAAACAACTCGTAATAATTGTGTAATGACCAGCCAACAAATGGAGAGCTTGTTGGGCCAATTCTGGATGGAGCGGGAGATGCCGGAGAGACCGAAGGAGAGTTTCCTAACGGGCCTGTTCGGAGGTGGAGTGAGGAACGTGGACAGAGAAGAGCTATGTGAGTTCCAAAAACCCTATTTTAATAACTATCTCAATTAAACCCCCTAACCACGATACTCCGTTCCATTCCCTAGTCGGTGAAGCGAGTAGCGGTAAATCAGGTCGTTCAGTGGCGAAGCTGATGCC
>JAHZNE010008143.1:0-23149 GCA_027744055.1 Callyntrura sp. NNG-2020
TGTGTTCTACAACGTAAGCCCTGCTTGAATGCAGGCAGCAAAAATTGTATTTATGAAATGACAAATACGTGATCAATAAACAGAGGACTAATAATAATAATAATAATAATAATAATAATAATAATAATAATAATAATAATATTTACTGAAGTTCCTGTCATTATCATTTCTGTAACACTGGTTTTCGTTAGTAGTGAAACACAACAGATTGCAAAGAGGTTAGAGGTTATGCTACTAGACAAAGAAAGTCAGAACGGTTAACTGCTCTTTTCCAGCGGTAATTTTTCAATGGGCATATAGTAAAAGTATACGAATGTGGATAAAGACACGTGTATATACACACGGTGTCTACCCGACACCAAGAATTCTATAAGCCTTATAGGCTGTAGCCAGTAGCCTGATCATCATGTAGGTAGTACGTCATAAAAGCATGAACCGCGGAAACTGATAGGAGAAACAACGCAGCAAAAAATACGCTTTTTGGTTTTTGTGTCATTCAACTGCCTTGTTAGCATCTTCTTTTCCTTAACCCGACCGTAATATCCATTGCTCACTCAACTGCTGTAGAAGAGGAGTCAATTGTGCGCAAACCACCCACTAATTAAACTGGAACTCACAAGGAAAGGAGATAGTGAGTGGAGTTGCAGTGTGACCAATGCTCATCAACTCGTCAAACGTGGTAATAAGAAAGCATGTCGTGCGTATATTTTTCTATTTCTCATTAAATGTTATATATTATCATAGTTGATGGCCGACACATAATTATACACATTACGTTTGAAACAAAAACAGCATGCCAGTATTGCTAGAGAGCCAGCATAGAATTATTGGTCCCGGTCTGTTAAGGGTTATGTCATTACTCATTACTGACATTGTTATCAGTGTGTTGCAAATTCCCCTAATCTCATTTCACATTGAGGTTTCTCAGACATCAGTTTGAGTCTTGAGATGTTTTTCTAGCACGTACACTGCAATAGTATGGTGGGAGGAAGCTAAATCATTTCGACTGGCAGTACTCCAGTAATTAAGCATTAAGAATGGAATTAAATGCAAGTAGTCGTTCAAGAAGCCAATTTCGTGGCCACGAATAGCAATAATTGATTGTTCAGCGAATTTTAATTCGCCAGTTTGTACATCAACATCCCTTCATCCCGTTCGTTAAAATAGTAATTAAATGGCAGCATGCAATTAAATCGACATAAAGCTACATAATTGCACCATTTTCTATTTTACGACGATACACTTAAGCTTTGCTACAAAGTGAAACGCATGACCTAACATCTGTCAGGTCTCCTCACCATCATCTGTCTGACAAGCTTGAGAAGGCTCAATTTATCAAACCGCATTAGGTTTCAATTCAAGACACTGAATAGGGGGCTGACTATTCCTTGCCCGTTATTGTAATACTGACTTCTTTTTTACGTGCACTCTAGAGGAAGTAGCATCGGACAATATGGAAACTTTTATAAGCCAGTACGGGAAATTTACATGCACGAAAGAGCAGCGGAGCGGCGACAATGGGCTGATAATAACTTTAATTAGCATCTTCCTCCCCTTTTCACCAAGAGCAGGTCCCGTAAAGAACTTTCTTACGTGCGTCATGCGTGCTTGCATATGTTTTTTTAAATATCTGCTATTGTTGATACTTTACGACATGCAAATGCCTGCGCCTCAAAAAAATTACGTTTTTGTACATCATCTCTCTTCTCTCCTCAATATTTTTAAACAACAACGGTTTTTCTTAATTTCCGTCTTTGCTTGTATTATTTTACATGCGACAAAGAGCACAGGAGGAGTAAACATTGTAAACAACATTAACATATATAGGGACCCCGTTTTGTTTTGGAGGTTTCGGCTTCTTTAATTAAACCTCACGCCAAGGGTGAAAGGGCGAATTAATGTTCAAGATCGTACACGGCAGTCAGAAATGTTTTCATTAGAAACGTTTTCATGTTTTCTTTGTTTCTTTTTATTAATGAACAGATACAGGAGTGATGAGACATTTATGCAGTATGTAAAACATGGGAATTGAAAAAAATGTACGTACTATTTGTTCCATTCGTTTCTTCTCTCTATCCGATCTCTTACCCCAACTACCAGATGCCCCAGACAAGCCAACTGATCTCGATTCGTACAGTACATCATGTTGTACAGAATCAACATGCCTACGAAACGCGGGGCAGGAACAGAAAAGGAAACGAGCAGTTTGGCATTAAATTGAACTAAAGCCGCAATGTTCTCGTGTATCAGACTAGAAATTATTGCTTAAACGTCCGCGTCCACTCCACACGTTCTTTTGTTATATAACGTGAGCAACATGAGCGATATAGAGATCGGATTCGGAATGCATTACATGTTCTCCATCTTCATCCCCTCTATGCTCAAGCACAAGTATAACACAACCAGGATCTATCACTCAATCGCCCATACTGTTTTCACAACCGAGATTTTGTTTTTTGAGTTACCTTCCCCTAAACCTTATCTGGTGTTTCGGTTTACGACCAAATAACCATTTCAATGCAATTATGTACCCCCCGTAAATGGAAAATGGAAAAAGGGTCCTAGTCCTCTGAGTTTGATCTCTTCATCCTGTTACATAATTTCTTTTGTTATTTATCGCCTTGTAGTACAAGTATCAACCCTTTACAGGCAGTACTAATGTACATACATGGGGACTACACGTATAGCGAAAGTCGGGATAATATTATATGCTTTGATTTTTCTACTAACAAAGAGTATTTGAAAAAGAAGGAAGATTTAATAAAATACGAATTGTTGTATTCACTATTACACTCCAAAAGGACCACTACAATTTATCTCTTCACTTGCAAGTTTCAGTCTTTCTTTGTGTGATGGCGTCATTTGCCGTTCGTATGATGCATCAGTATACAAGAAAAAAATGTACACGTCTACATGCAGGCTTGGGTTGGGATGGCCATTTAAATTGAGCCCTTTTCTATAAATGCCTACCTTCACAAAGATGCTTTTGTAAGAAAATTGGTATCATGTTCGGGAGATAATAATGGTATATGGAAAACTTGTTCTCTATTCTTTCTCTGGGCTCAAAAATTTTATCTCCAAAGTCGACACAACTAGACGGACACAGACAGTGGTTTTCTCTGAGATTCTAGGTATACTTTAAATTCACCCCTGGGGGCTATAAAATCCCATTCTCTCTACTACTCCCTTATTTATCATTAGTTCAGACGTCAACCCCTTTCATTGAATATGAAGAAAAAAGCTTCTTATGTAACGTACATTCTACATCATATTTAAGAAGAAGAAGAACAAACTTGTAATCATTAATAATGCTAGATGCAACAACCCTGGCTTCAGAGCTAGAGATACACCAGACCATCTTTCAAGCTGGATTGGGGTAGCATCATAGAATGCAATATATAGCGTAGAGCGAAACGCAACCAGCACTGCTCTCTCTCACACATTCTCATCTAGCTGTAGCTCACAACTTGTTCTTGCAATGCTGTGCGTCATTATTACCTTCCAATTAAGATGAATATCTCTCCTCTCCAGACAGCCGACCGAGCACCACTGTCTGACTCAGCCATCATTCTAAACTTCTTTTCAACACATTCGTACATCATTCGATATCGGGGTAATGGGGTACATAATGTAGCGATCTGTATCAAACTTTAGCGAGTTTTGAATATAATTCTCGGGTATTGAAGTAACTGTTTTTAAAATGAAGTTAAATCGTAATTTAATGAAATTTTCAAAAAAATGACATGCTTAAATTTTCATATATTGACACACGTAATCCTGAACATGAAAAAATAAAAAATATGATAAACTGATAAGAGTAAGCTTTTACTGGGCGATTTGAACCAAGCATTTTTAGTAGTAGGAACTAAAGGTATATTGATAACGGCTGTTATCTTATGAGTATTTTACTTTCAAAATACAGATCGTAGTATTGTGCAATCGAGATGCAGTGAGATTACCATTTCATCATACCATTTACATCTTCCGTTCATGCCGCGTACCTCACAACTCTGAAAATGCTTTTCGTGGATTTTGTTACATTTCTCTACATTATACATGGGAATGTGTGTAACATAAGACACACTCCTAACGCATACAACCAAAAGAAGTAAAATGCAATAATTCATCAATAACTACTTCCTTTTTCTCTTTCCCTGAGATCCTAAATGGGGTATGTGGCACCATCAGGAATGTTTCAATCATGCAACGATGGATCTTCATTTCCCTACTGTGTTGTTCTTTCACTTCTCCCTCTGTAAAAGACAACAGCTCTCTTTCTGCAGTTATACACGCCATGCCGATGACACTTGACACTGACTTTACAGTTAAATTCTTGATGCAATTCAAATTCTTGATAAAAAAAGCAATATGCATGATCCATCTAGCAAAATGATCATCAATTAAAACATACAATTTGGTGATCCAAATTGTCCCACTGCAATTTCATGAATTTCCCCAAAAACTACATTGAACAATTCAACATCTCTTTGTAGAACTCGCATTAACCACACACGGTACACACCACCCATCCATTACTCACAAACGGCGGTGCCAACCCCCGACAAAAACGGGAAAACTCCGCCAGAGAACACCACTGGGACCATTTACTACTCGCTACATCATCGTCCACCAACTTTCCCTCATTCTCCTCACTCACCACCACAAGCAGCAAGTCAAGCAGGTTATACGCGCAACTGTATTTGTTCGCTGCTGAAGAAGTTCCATCTTTCAACTATTCGCCCACTATCGTGTCAAATTTGACTGTGTGGTGGTGCATCAACTTTTAAATAGAAAATTGAGCTCCCCCAAGCACCAAACTACACAATATTTTACTTTTTTACCATGTTATTGTAAAAACGAAAACATACTAGTATGCACATCACAACTACAAATGAACACGAATACATAAAAAATTGCCAGCTTTACATACATCCCTGATCAAACACCTTTACCCTATCGTGCCACACAACCAACAGCAAAATACTAGGCCAGCTTACACTATTATTCTATTGTACGATAATAATTTCACATTATTCTTCCAGTTTCAACATTTTTATGCATACCCACATCTTCGTGGACGAAGCATAATAATGAGGGAGAGAGAGAGAGCGAGAGAGAGAGCTCCTTCCTTTCATTATACCCATATACAATATGTAGCGTATAATATCCTGCGTGTTGTAGATTGGTGCTTGCAATTGGCAGTAGGGGCGAGTTTAAGTACTATAAGCCAACTGGCGAATAACAACTATCGCTCATCATCATCATTATTATTTTACTTCTACATGTCATGTCATCAAAGGGAGAAAACAACATTCCGTCCGATTCAAAATGAACTCACATCATGAAATCGAAAAGTAAATATAATACTTGGTAATAGGTTGTGTATATGATGTTGTGTGCTCGCCGTAGCATATGTAAGCGTGTATCTGCCGCCGCAGTAGTATATGCATGCACGACATGATTATCATCATCATCATGACGGGAGGGCTTTTTATTCTTTCCATGCACAAACTCCATTTATTTTCTGGTTTTTAACCGTTTGTACATACCTACCAACCCTGCCTAAACACATTTTACAGCGAAGAGAACAAGTAGTAAATAGGTAATATATATACTTATGCCTATATGCTAGTATGATGATGCCGCATGAAACTTTGAGAGGAGAGAATGGAACAACCAGTATCAAGCAAAATTTATCATCATTATCATCACCATCAAGTTTATTTTACTTACAACAGAGAAGGGTTTGTGTAGAGAAGCACTTTTTTTTTGTTTTTTTTTCAGTCTGCCTCGTTGCGTTCGTTGGACTTTCTTCTCATGCATATGAAACAAGGCAAAAGGCTTTGCCCCCTCTCTCTCTCTACTGCTGCTCACTCTCACTCTTTGTCAAAGTCTGTTTTGTAAAAACGCTTGTCACATAAAATTGAAATGGGAGGTGTGTTAAAAGTTTCAGGCTTGTATTAAAATATTCAAGAAGGAATGTACATCCTTTAGAGATTGGACCGTTTAGAGTGGCATGGAATCACGTCTCATTTGCCCTTTTACCAATGTTTTGCGTATACAGCACACCAGACATATCACTGCCTTTGCCAGGCTCAACTGTGTGATTTCATTGTAATGCATTCTTTTTACACCTATTATATTGGTCGGTGGTGGTGCTTTTTTTTCTTGTACATTCACTCGCATGCTCTATAATCTGTACTGCATACTTTCCATTGCTCTTTTTGAAACATAGTCACACCACGTCAACTTGATTTGCTAATGGTACCTCCGGGCATAAAAGCAGAAAGCATAAAATGCAAATTATTCTAATGGACTAGCAGCGACAAGAAGGCAGGAGAGGGATCGTAATGGCGGTTGTAAACGAGAATGCATAATCAAATATATGTATAATATGTACCTCTACAGTAATATGCAAGTAGAGCCTTTGTTGAAGCAGTAGTAGATTTTGATTTACTTTCCAGTTTTGCGAGACGGGGTGTTATTCGAGATTTGCAGTTCCAGGTAAAAACGCAGCAGTGTATGCATACTTGGTACATGTTTTCCTTAATGTGGCTACGGTGAGTCAGGTATAGTAATTACATACCTACACACCGCATTTTGATTGACGAATACATTCCCGTCTAGATTATACAGTAGGAAAACTCATATACGTGAGTGTGTGTGTGTGTGTGCGTTTCTGTTTGAATGGTGAATAATAAATGGGCATGATTCCTGCTCTATCGGTAATGAAATAAAAGGTTGTGGATTAAATTATAATGTACAGCCCAGCAAAGCTAAGCTGTTGTACTGCTGCTGTTGTAAAATATAAGTCAATCATATATTACAAAGTTTGCTGTTTAGAATAGAACACAATGGCACGGTGGTGGTGGCGTTGAGGAGAATGCAACTGTATGTTATTAAGCGTGCCTACATGTTAGCATAAAAAATCAGTCACTTAATGCTTGGTTGGTGTATTGGGCTTTGTGTTGGTTCATCATACAATTCACTTACGGACTACTGCTTTGCATGTCGTTCCCCTTTTTGTATTTCGATCGGGAATACTAACTTGAGGAGATTTACTTTGTGTTGCTGTATATTGCATTATTATTATATGTAGTTTTATTATGGCAGTTGTGGCAACTGCTTGATACATTGAGGTGCGGTTTTTATATACTTTATCGTAACGAAAGCTACACGCGTGTATGAACACTTACATGTCGGGGTGTACATAGTATTTTGCTCCAACTGGCTTTTTTCCTTCGCTTTGGGGTGTTGCTTGAAATGATGACGACATGGATTAGGAGCTCCTATAATATTTATGCTTTTGAGTTTTTGCCGATCCGTTTGTGTGCAATTGGTTTGCCTATTGCCGAGTTGGAGTCAAGTTGAAAAAGTATAGAGCGGAGAAAAGTAAGAATAGCAGCGATATGAGTTTTTTCTACACACTTTTGTCTTTCACTTGAGTTGCTGATGATGGAGGTGGGAATTAGTCACCAAAAAGTAGATTTTCTCTGCGATAGGAACTGGTTGATGCCTCGGAAGCACGAAACTATGGCTGGGCGAGTTTAGTTTGTAAAATACACAAACTACTTACACGTTATATGAAATACAGGTTTAATATTAGTTGAAAGTTGAATGTCGGAAAACACATTAGTCGACTGGAATTGGAATTAATAAAATATATGATGAAATTCCATAAGACTGACTGGAAACGTTAAAAATTCATTGGTTTCGCAGGAGTGGAGAGAAATTTCCAATTTATTCCTGTAATTTTTCCATTTCCTGTTCTGTATTCTACAAAGTTGTCTGTTCCTATGCATGCATGTATACAGGGAAAGAAACCGCGTGACGAGATAGGTGAATGGGCTTACAGTTACATTACAGATGTGTACTATGCACTATGCGGGCTGTAAAAAAGTTTACACTTGCAGAGCATTTACAATTTTATGCCATTTACTTCAATGTTTTCCCAATTTACAAGCGTAAGCGACGAATAATAAACCTAATTCTGCCTTACGCTAGGATGGCTTTACCTGAGCGAAAATGCCGACTAACATTTCCTGATGACGGGTTTCTTGATAAATGAAATGATTAATGGTTTTACACTCTCTGTTTAACGGATGATAGTGGCTTGTTTCTTCTTTAATGGGATGCGCTGCACATATTATGCTCTGTGCACATTGCACATCATCATTCAATCATGAGCTAATGAAATGTAATGGACGAATCTTGTAAAACTAAATATATTACTGTAACGTTACACTACATGCAATTTCTTGACTTTTTCTTCATTTCTTCGCTATTCGTGTTGATAGTGAGGTACTCGTAGATAGGAGATTTTAACGCTAAATTTTGGTGGTCGGAAGCAATTTCCTTGCATCAAATAAAAAGGTACAGGGAGAGACTACGCAAGTGAGTTTAGTAATTTCTGAAATCATAGGGTACCGAATCAATTTTTATGGTTGGTTGTATGAAGGAAAGGGAAACCTTAAAAATTTACGCTCCGTCCCCATTCACCTTGGCCGCGAGAGCTACAACGGAGGTAGTAGCATGCAACTCGACAGAAATCCTTCAACAGATTTGTGCAAACTCCTTCCACCACCAGTTTCTCTCAAAACAACTTCATCAACATGTTCCCCTTCACTCTGTCGATAATTACCACTTATTCAAACATATTTTACAAGAGCGCTTTCATCAACGGTTCAACAGTTTCTCCAGTAGAATAAGTTCATCATCGACATACCTCCTTTATAGGAGCGTTAATGTAACATGTAAGCTTCAAGTGGGACCTAAGGTAGATATTTGCACCATATCTTTATGTACATCACTAACATCACAGAACACTCTAAATCTACCTTCTTTTCACTCTAGACATCAATAACATTTTTCTCTGTAGATACATGCAGGCATAGATAGAGTGAACACATGTCAAGAAAATTTTACAAACAACATGTTAAACGTTTTACAACCTGTTGTCTGCAATAATAAGCAACAGTGCTGTGTAGTCGCTTGGTCCACCAAACACGAGTTGGTCCATTCAAAATTGATGAGTTGACTTTTTATACGACCAGAAAATCATTTCAGGAGAAATGTAAAGAGGAAAAAAAGGACGTTCCTTCCTGCAGCTCTCGTCATATGTGTATGTATTTTAAAGAGATTGTACACAATTCATCTTCATCATGCAACGTCATCATCGTCATCACAGCATCTCATTTTTCTTCATTCTTCGTGTATGATTTGATTTTGGTTCATTGTTATACTGGATATGTGTTTACAGCAGGCTCGGTTGGCTACTACTACTACTACAAGCCACAAACATGCAATATGTGTAACAACACACATCAAGCACAAGCACATTTCGTCTTTCCTTCCCTCTCGGCAATGGAGATGGTGTGTTGTTGTTGGGTTTGGGCATGTTCCGTTTTATTATCCCACTACTCTCGAGATTTCATATTCAGTTCGAGAATACACACATACTTTCTTCAACTTTAAAGGCATAATAAGCATGAGCATGAAATATGTATAAACGTAAGCATACTAATGTGTGATCCAAGTAGTAATGTCACGTTATTTTCTGTTTTATTGATCTCATCTACTCTTCCATATTGTAAGCCTTCCTTTCCTGCCTGCCTTAGAAAATGGTACGCGGCAAATCTCAATTTTTTATTCATGCACGTCCTTTATTTTACATGCAGCTGCAGTCATCATATGAATAATATATGTATTTTTTATAATGTTCCATCCATAATGTATGTGAGTAAGTAACAACAAGACAGAGAGAGAGTGTATGTTAGGAGTGACTCTCATCATCAGCTACTGGTGTGCCGTCTCTTTATCTTTCTATATTAGATTAGGTATTCATCATTACCATAATGATCATTTCTTTCACGTTGTAAACACGACAAATAATTGTGTTTTTCTTGCTCAAGCATGAAAACCACTGCTAGCTACTTTCTATCTTGATCCCATCTTATATTCACAATCAGTTGGTTATACATGTTTTTCCGCCGATTTACAGCCTGCGATCATTATGATGGTGTTGAGAACCAACTTGTTTTTAAATTATACCACTCTACTGATGTTACCAAATAACAGAAAACATTTGCAATGAAAGTTAACTCAACTCCCGTGTCTTGTCATAATCTACTACAAGTGCATGCACGGATGTCGGTATATAAATTAAATTAGCTTATCGATCTAGGCATATCTTGAAACCTTTTTACTGACGTTGCGTTATTTTTAAAGAAAGAGGGATTTTCTGTTTCAAGTTTACACAAGATTTTGCTTCGTTTTATACCTAGCCAGGATTCAAATCTTATTTGGTCTTTGTTGTAGGCATCTGGAAGAGTCAAAAGGTGATACGTTTGGTATGTGTAAGATAAGATGAGATTTCAAAGACTGTAATTAGATGACAGTTGAAGCAGACCACATTTCACCAACATATCACAACACTCCGCAACAACAAAACCGCATCTTTAAGAAGACAAGCGGTAATGCGAACCGGTGGTGAATAATGGTAAGTGGTGACGGATGATGGAGACAGAAGAAGAGAATACCCTATTTTGATACATAAGCACAGCGGAAAGCTCACTCTCGATAACATAATGGTATGCAAGACACGGTGTTGGAACTCTAGCTCTGGGATTCTTACGCTGCCGTTTGCTTTGATTCTGGTTTGTGGGATTTGTGTAGTGTCCTCATCTAACAAGATGTGGAGATAGACAACGTTGTAGAGAGAAGCTACTTGTCCGTTTCCATCTACCACCAACGAACCAACCAACCAAAAGTAAATTACAAGCGTGGTGGAAACTAACTGGTGTTTATACCAATCTGGTAAGGACATCCAAATACATGACACCACATTCATTTGCATGTCTTTCTGCTAGTTTTCATGAGGACATGAGTTGGAAATACTCGAAATACCCAATGGAACAGAAAATGTCAAAAAGCTTCAGCTTGGATGGTTTCTTCATCCTCTCCAGCCATAGACTGTTGAAGTCTAGTTGGTAACAACCTTAACAAACCAAGCGATATGCGTAGTTCATTTTATCACTGTCTCATCTCCCTCACACACGTATACTTACTCACCACCTCTCCTTTTTCTGCTTTTGCAAAACTTACAATTTTAGCTTGACTTTGAATGGTACGAGATTAATGCAGTACTACGGCAGTGTACATTCCCTATATTCATTTTGACTCCCTGTTGATGAAAAACGAGGAAGCTGTGCGTGAAATGTGTTTGCCTTACGGATATGAAAGTTCCGCTAAGCTAAAAGTAGTAAAACGGGATGGATAATTAAGTAACTACTATGATGAGTTTTTACTCTCTCCTAACTCTCCGTTCTATTTTTGTTTCCATCCGTCGTATACAATGTATAAATACGCATCTTTTATTCTTCCGAAATGATGTTCGATTCATTTGCGTGAATTAACTTTCAACGCCGTCGTTTTCCCCATTCCATCTGTCACCCGTTGATTTGATTTGACTTTCTGCCTGTGCCTACTCATTTTTGTTCAAAGCCATAGAATACACAAGGTAAAAACCATACAAGTCGTATGTTGTAATCATTTCTCTATTTCCATTTTTCAAAGTCTGCATGCGCAAAATTTAGAAGCTCCAGCAGAAGTAGTTTTGAATACTGTCCCAATATTAACACCATTTACATTCAGTCAAGTTGTACATTTTGTCCAAAAGAAAAGAATATGTACACAACAGCATGGGCACATAAATAGAGGGCCTCTCAGAACGACAACAAAACACACCTCAATGTTAAATTCTGGCGTTCATTTCCCCTCTCCCACTTGGATATATACAGAGTATACGTTCTTTTCGACCTTGTCTTTTGTTCTCCGATTACCTTCCATCGTTCCTTCTACTTCGTGCCTATTCTAATGCTAAGTTGGAAAAATATCCCTGTCTGGGTAAAGACATGGGGGAACAAACTTGCAGGGAATGAAACTCAAAACAGCAACCTGTAAGAATTGTGAATGCTGTAATGTGTATATAGCATTATAATCGTAAGACTGATATTCAACTGGGAAAGAGTAAATAATAAATACCTACGTGAGATAGTACGTTTTCATTTCATAGTGTCTTAGTATTAGAGTAAGAATCTATTATACACATGAGCCCAACGTAAAAGGAAAAAAATATTAACAGTCTCCATATAATAGGTATACGTCCCTATACATAATATAAGCATAACCTCTCTTTTCCCAAGGATTTGTGAAGAGCACAAAAGAGAGAGGAATGGAGAGGTCGAGAAAATAATGATGCGCTTTTAGTAGGGATCAAATCCCTGTGCATTATTAATGTGAAAAGCACTTTCTGTTCAGTGTGTTTGGGTTAGGCTATACGCGAGATATAACTACGTATAACTTCTTCAAAAACAGCCATTGTTCGTCTGGGTACATATATTATATAAATTGTATTTGAACATTGAAGATAATGTGTTTCTACCTTTATCTTGCTTACGATAAAATACTCTCTCTCTCTGTGTATAAATAGCGCTACTGATCTCTCAGGACGCATCTCTCTCCATTTCCAGCTTGTACTTGAGTACAATATTTATCACTAACCTAACCCTCAAACAGCCTTCCCTCCCGGTTCAATTTCATTAATAACAAGTAAGCAAGTTTAGTTGCATCAGTGTTGTATTTTCTCGCCATACACTTTCTTTTCACGTAAACTGCAGCAGCACTGAGAAGGTAAGAGGTTTGCAGAGATTATAAGGCACATTTTGTTTCTCCAGCTAAATATTACCTTCTTATGCTAGCGCTCCGTAAAACATCCATCTCATCTTCATTTTCATTAACGGTTACAGCCACAGTTAATTCCCAGCTGATTACTACACTTGGCAGAATGACGTTCGTACAGCAGGAAGCGCATTTTTTAAAAAGAAAAGATACCCATTTAATTTCCTTAATGTTTTGATGTCTCACGCTGAGCAAAAACTAAACAACATAAAGATTATCTCGAAAAATCTTTTGTCATCGCTAACCTTATTGAAATACTTGCACGAATGTTTCCGCAATTTAGGAGCGTTTTGGCAGCAAAAGTACAACAGTGCTCGACAGGCCGTCATAGTTAAAAAAGAGGAAAAGAATTCCCATTTTCATCTTGAATGCCGTGCATTCACGGAATTCTTTTATAATCGTAGTTAGAAGGAGACACATTGCTACAAAATGTAAAAAAAAGCACGAAACGGCAAGGAATGTTGGATAATAATATGCTTTTAATTCATCAGATTATTAGAGTTTTCCCTTCGCCCATCAGGTTCACGCTACACGACTACAGCTCTAATATTCTCTCAGCCATCTTGCTTACTTTTGCATTCCACGTGTCGCTCTCTCCCTCCCTCACTTCATCTCATTTCGTGAAAACTGATTTTCGTAGTTAATACTGAAACACATTTTGCTCGGGAGGGTGGTGGTGGTGATGAAAGTAAAATGATGATGGTGCCTAAGAGAACTAAAAGTTTTTTCCCTCTGGAAAGTTCTCTCCTGGAAAGTGGAAATTTGAGAACCGGGGAAAAATCATACCTCCCTCTCTCTCTCTGCCTGACAAGAGCAGGCTTTAGCAGGTTTCCGCTGGAGAAGAAAGAACCGTGTTCAATGCATACGAATTTGAAGAAAGAAATAAACCCTCTTCTGCCACAGCAGTTTCTTTTCCCGTTTGTAGTTTGCTCTGCTTTTATTACTTTATATCCCCAAGTTGTAGGAAATGAGAATGATATGATGACGGTGGTGGTGGTGGTGGTGCGGGGTTTTATTTTTTATATACGAATGGAAACAGCGAGAGATGCATGAAACACAAGTTGCTGCCTTGGCTAGAAATACGCATACGCAACTTTGCATTGCATTGCCTGCTGCTGTATACATGAATGTCGCTGTTCCTGTTGCGAAGCAAGCAAAAAACTGGGAGAATGATGATGATGTGGTATTTGTGTGCGTGTGTGTGTGCAAGTGTGTGAGAAGGAAGAGAAATAGGGGATGATGGATGATTACAGCTTCACTGTTTTGTGATATTGTGCTCAGCATTGGATTCAGTTGCTAGATGTGTTTTGGGAGAAGTCCAATCAAGTCCGTACAGCAGTACAGGTTTCTGTGAGCAACAGCAATGATCTGGATAAATGTTCTTCTTCTGGCATGGTTGTGTGTAGTAAGGTTGTGTTGTTATCTTACCGGGAACGTTGAATGCATTTCTATCCTTCGATAGAAAAACATCTTTTACCATCGAGCAGGGTTGGGAGATGGGGAAGCGTACACTCTACACAGCTCTGCATTTGATACCACCACCGCACAGCAACCACCGTGTTGGCACAACTATTTTTACTCTACACTGTACTGCCGAACCAACTTCATCAAGGATGGTTCTCTAAAGAACAGAATGGTGCAGAGAAGCATTTATTTTCTCATCTCTCTCTCCCCGTCGCTCACTTGCTTCCTCCTTCCTTCCGAATTTTATTTTGTGTGATGTGTACACATTCATAGAATATGCCTCGCAGCCACTCTCTCACTCAATTTTCTTATCTTCCCCACCTTTTCTATTTTTTCGATGTATTTCCTACGGGACCATTACTGCTCCTTAGAGCCTCCAACACATCTCAGATTTTCTTGGAGTACGTTCTTACGCCTGACTAAAGAACTTCGTAAATATCCATCTGTGGCGCAGTGGTTGGAGGTAAGATTCCCCAAGAAATGGAAATGAACTTTCTAATGAGATTTCAAGTTGTTACTTCTTCGGACGTTATTGCCTCTCAAGATGGTATGGTATGCTACTTAATCCGGTATAAGAGCGCCTGGGGATTACCTCCAAGTTAGGTAGTTGCTGTCCACATCAGCCAACGGGTTGAGGAAGCGAGCTACCAACCGTGCTACCAATTTAATACGGTGTGCCAAGTGCCAACCTCGTTGTAGCTTTTAGGCATTATTTGCCATTTTGCACACCACCTAACCCACCCACACCATAAAGTGGCAATGCCTCGCTATCGTGCACCAAATTCTTACGAGTACAACCAACTATAATTGACACATACTGATTCATAATCAAGCGAGTAGTATAAGTTGTGTGAAATTCACAACAACAACACAAATAGACCATTTCGAGAGGGTTAATGTAGTTTTCTCGCGCTTTGCTCAAGAGTATTAACCCTTCCTTCTGTGTGAAATTTTTAACCCCAATGTTCTCTCGACGAACGGGAAGCATAACATAAGCATACTGTGTTCAATTGAAGGTTGATTGTAAAGAGCCTTTGTCAAAGAATATGAGGGATATGTACCTATCAGTGGTGGGTTTCATGTTGATATTTTTAATAAAAACTGCTATTTTCATTAATTTAATTACAGATCTAATATTTACCTGACTCATGGCATTATATTATCCACCTTAGCTACATCGCATGTCAATTTCTTATGAGTTCTTGCAATAATTTGGAATCATCGTTTAGAACGCAGCAATTAGTTACATTGTTGTGTATATTCTTTCGTGTTGGGTGTGAAGCAGCAGTGGAAATATAACTCCGGTGTTAATGTTTTATGCTGAAACAACCTTAGAGTATATTGTATATATATTGAAACAAAACAGTGTGTAATTGTAAAGATAGGAAGAGAAAGAATAAAATGCAGTAATAACTCTTTAAGCTTCATAGTTACAAATCCCAAAATCAATAAAAAGGGAGTTTTCTATCGTCTACACAGGAAGAGAACAGACAATAATTTCAGCGTTCCCGTACAATGGATCAATACATTTTATAGATTGGATGGTTTTCATGTGCTAAGGAGTTTACAAAAGTGTAAATCGAAATTGTCATTTCTTGCCACCTGAAGTTTAGAAACGTTTGGATTTTACCCTCGGTATATAAAGGTTTACCACAAGGGTTAGATCTTCCGGGTCTTTAGTTTTGATTAATTGAAAGAGAATTTGAAATGACATTCATATTGTGCCATTTCTCTTTCATGTCTCTGCTCAAAAAATCCTTGATGAACAATCCAGCGCAAAATCAAAGGAACCTTTTTCACCGGGCTTTGGGTTTTATATATCAGAAAACTAATCCTTTGTGTATCGGATTAGAATGGGTATGAAGCGACACTAGAAAGGCGCATCACCGGGAACTCGCATAAGAGTATATTTATGCAATATTTGGTGCAAGTACAAGTATAGTTTTAACAAATGAAGAATGCCATGAAAGACATTTTAGTTGACCCTACATGGTGTTGCAAAAGTTAACCGGTAACTTTTTTTGTCGTACATGGAACAGTTTTGAATCGCCGTGTGCATTTTTACCTGAGGTGCCTTACTGGCCACATAATATGCTTTACATCCTCACATCAGCCCGATTATGTAATTCTCCCTGGATATTATTGAGCCGCTCACTACTTTGCTGTGCACTTTGACATGTTTAATGTGGTGACAGATGAGACAACTATGTTTAAATCTGGGGGAACCTCAAAATGATGGCTTACAAAGTTACTACTACAACACGTAGGATACACGTATTTGTTTCTTCATCCTCCTCCTGTCCTATTAACTTCCCTCAGTTGCTAGCTGACTGATCATGATAGGGAATAGAAGGGTTTAGAGTAGTTGTTTTACAAGCATTGCATCCGCACTTTTCTCCCTATCTCTCAAATTACCATCAACTTTGGGACTCCATGTTTTACACACATCCCTTGAGCCAGCTGCAATTTTATTTTGCAACTTGCAATTGTCACGCATTGCAGTAGGGACACGCACTGGGTAAATCAACAAACGTAAAATACCGTGTAAACACAGACGTGAAATGTTAAGGCCTCATAGCCGACTCCTACTTGCACTCGAACAGTAGCAATAATATGCATGGGGCTCATGTGCAACTGTCCGTTATAACTCTAAAAAAGTAACGATGTAACAACAACAGTGCAATTGTAATATTCTTAGCGGCAATACTCATAATGACAGATTTTATGGCTCTACCAAGTAAAAAACTCTTTTTAAAAGAGAGAAACAACCACGTTGCAACGGGTGCATCCATTTAGCTTTGTTCAAAATCGAGAGATTCTGTTTTTGTAATGCTGTGTGCATCTGACAACTTGTGCTTACTACCAACTTCATCAGGATCATAAGGAAAAAAGCACGAAAAAAAATAGAATGAACTCTTCCGAACAAAACTTCACATACATGCATACACAACAACATGTACATTTTGGAGGAGACAAAACCACCACCACCGCTACGACCACCACTGCTGCTCATATACGTGGTTCACGGCTTTTCCCCATGCAGAAAATGCTTTTCAGTAGTAAGTATGAACGCATACAGAAAGCAAAACTTCACATTATTTTGTTGAGCAACTGCAACCCTATGGTGTAGTAATAGTAATTGTGTTACTGCTGCACTGCTGGTTATGTTTTGAGGATGGCATGCCGGACGGCGAGGCTGGCTGCCTTGTTCGTTTTTCTGTCTGACGACTCCATGTGTGTACAAGGCACATTCATATACAAGCTTACTTTTACACAGGATCACGACGAGGCGATGGCGATGATGATAATATTCATCCTTTGCTCCAGCTAACAATAATAACAACTTTTTACTCAAGAAGGGAGAAACGACATTCATTCCGTTTTCATTTCGTTCCTACCTCCATCACCACCACCACTGAAGATCTATCTAAAATTCAAATGCATACCCACACAGTCAGTCAGTCACTGTGCGTGAGTAACGGATAGCTATAGGCGCTATGCATTATATAAACACGTTGGGCTTAACTTCATGAACGGAAAATAATGATTGTGCCCAGTAAAAACTACTTTCTACCTAAATACATATACCAGCAAGTACAGACCATACACTTTTACGTACAGACTCAGCAAAACATTGAGTTGAGGAAAAGATGGACTTGAATGGACTTGCCATCCATTATAATATAAAAACAGAAAACTTAAAATGTACGTAGTTATTTTGCTGTTCCTTTCATATAGGTAACCATAAACTATGTGTGCAGAGAGTGCAGTGTAAGTTCTTTCCTTGTTTTCATCTTGTATACCAACTTCTTGTAAAACCTCTCTCTCTCTCTTTCTGTAGTTATATGGCATTTTGGTGTGTATTTTTTCACGGTTCTACAATAACATCCCATGCTAAGCCACTAAGTTCCCTATAGCCTCATAGATCTCCGTACAAAACAAACTATTATAAAAGCATATATGTATGTATGTTGTATACTTATATTCCTTCGTCGCGATACGGTTTTCTTTCCATGTTGTTGCCGAAGTACACTCGTGAGTTCCCTCATTCTCTCCATCGCTCTCTCATCAGCCCAATCTTCCGTTGCACAGAACTGCATAAAGGTGTGCGGCTGATATGTACTCCACATTGAAGAAAGACCGTCTCTCCATTCGAGCATTGCACTATAGCAGCGTTACATTCACACTCGTATATTTTTATCTCTCTGACTGGAAAGGAAAAACGGAATATAATATGGGTATGCATGCTGAAATGCAGCATGCATTTTTATTACTGCGCGTTATATAGTGGCAGTGGCACCATACGGCCCTACTCTTATACTCACTCTCACACACACACAATCAGTATAAAATATAACGTATTTTGTTGGCCCCCAGCACCATCGTGTTCTTGTGTGTATCACAACTTGATATATAGCAGCAGTATGGTGAATGGTACACTTTTGATTCCACTCCACAGCGCTTATAATGTCGTGCTATATAGGTATATCTATACAGCTCTACGGTTGACGAAGTTTACTGATGTTTCTAGTTTCAGAATAGAGAACCGAGAGGAGAGATATATAAATATACGTACGTATATAGGTAGCACACGCGATATGCTATACCCTGCCACAGCGTGTTATCTACATATGTAGTTATTCTCAACTCATCTCTTTCAACCCAGTTTGTAGACAAAACATCACTCGTACATTTTTTGCTGGTATGGAAGATGTGTATGTGCACATAAAAATAAAAAATATATTATGATGGCAACTCTTACTCTTTGCTGTGTGAGGCTGTTGATTTGATCTTCATTTTTACGGCATTTTCTGCAAAATATATATGACTTCTTAAAGAAACTAAACCAGCTGGATTTTAAAATGTTTTTTGCTGGAAAATTTTCATATGCATGCTGTGTTCTTGCAGGGAATTTAACGAAATCTGAAATGCATACTCGTTAGTTAATGATACTTGGCAATCTTATCAAGCTTCTTTGCCCTCGTTATAAGCTTTTGACATTTGTGTCACGCATCACACATTTATGAGCAAGCTATATTAAATTACTTTAAAAGTTCATTTTATGGTGGCAATACACCATGTGTCGCCTTTTGCTACTAATTTTTATTCCTCTGTAACGATCATGCAAATATTTGCATTACATATTTCTTCTTTGGGCCTCGTCTTCTACGAAACTACGTCTACTCAAGGCACGGAAAGCCAAGATAAAAGCGCAACCCAAGCGAGAAAGCATTGTTGTAAGATGGATAAAATTCCGATATGAATATCTACCAAATAAACTGTCCATTTCAAGGTGTACTATTATACAAGCAATAAAAAACAAGGACTTTTGGTTCTTCATCAGATAAATAAATCTTAGCGCCGCACTTAATGTGTTAGTTCATCTATACGTTCTTGTATAGGAAACTTTTTAAACTTGTAGAGCATAGCAAAACTAAAACCTACAAAATTTGTATGCAAAATTTGTTCCGTAATACTACATATTATTATTATTATGTACCAAAGCTACATACGAACAGCATTCAATAATGTTTCAGTGTCAGCATCTTTGCTCATGCATTGCAAGTTTGGAGGCAGGTTCGTTGCAAGAACATTATTTCTTTGTAGCTATCCAATTAGAAAGCGATATACTTCTGCCTCTGACTATTGCTTTCTGCATGACAGTGACTTTTTTGCAAACCTCTGCCTAGGTACAGCACACTGTCGTGTGAAAATCAGAGACTTCACCCAGCTAGGCTATGCATTTTTATACGAGATGCCTTCAAAATGCCATCGGCTTCAAACCTAAATATACACATTCATATGTATTCTCATATGTATGTAATTAATTGTGCCTTTCTCAAAGGCGTAGGAAACCAACTTGTACATCACGTAAATAAAATGTTACATTTACATATTATTAGTATGCGTGCATATTTTATTGCAACTCCATAAGAACACTTTTGACTTTAATTGTTGATAGCAATGCACAAAACATGTTTTTAGGTACACGTCCCAAAACAAGTGACGCCTGTGTCCTACCACCGTTGATCATCATCATCATCACCACCACCATCACAAAATCTGCTAAGACTGCCGGCGTATGAAAAAAAACCGTATCGTGTTCATTGTTTTCCACCACAAAATAAATGCCAAACCTTGGTAGTCCTCAAGTTAATTGGAATACGTAATTTTGTTTCCTGTAATTGTAGAATGCATGATGGATATTCAGGTATATTTTGGTTGATGTAGTAAATAATAGCTACCACTGGCTACTCTCTATACGACAGCTCCTGCTGCTGCTGCTGCACGTAATGTACAAAAAACCTAAGTGTAAAACACCAGCCAGCACAAAATATATGCTTACTCATAATAGAGCATATTATTTACATAATGAGCAGCTACCAGCTGCCTTTCCGTTTTTCAACAACCATAAAGAAACCTTCACTGTACTACCAACCAACTAGACAAAATACT
This sequence comes from Callyntrura sp. NNG-2020, assembly GCA_027744055.1. Taxonomy (NCBI): domain Eukaryota; kingdom Metazoa; phylum Arthropoda; class Collembola; order Entomobryomorpha; family Paronellidae; genus Callyntrura; species Callyntrura sp. NNG-2020. The sequence goes on from JAHZNE010008143.1 coordinate 20,659, forward strand.
TTGGTAGACATACACACAAAAGAAGTCCAGTGTCCCGTGTTATTTAACACACTCACGATGGATACAAGTCCAAAAAGAGTAGGAACTTATATTGATAGATTACTTGCACTACCTATTTAACATTCTACATTTTAGAATGCTACACAATGCACTTTGTCAAAAAAAGACGATTTAATAATACCATAATTTACACTTTGCACAATGCACCCATTTTGCAAGTGTTAGTAACCCGATAATAACACCTGAACCAATTATTATCCTACATGATATATGGTTATACGCCACCTCCGTAAAAGAACTTACCTTTTTCGGGTTCTGTTGAAAACACTCCCGAGGAAGGTCAAAGGTTAAAATCATACACAATCGGAATCTGACTTCATCTGCCCATCACGAAAATTCGACAATGAAATCCCAGGCACAAGAGAGATGTCCAGTATTACCAGTGGCGTATCTGCCACAGTTCACACATGTAAAGATATCGAATGGTTCCTCCGTTCACACGACACTGTTTCGAGCACGTATAAACATAAGACGTAAGAGCTCACTCTCGCTCTATAGATATAAGTACATCGGCTTGCTTCATACTGCAAACCAAACGACTCTACACTCTTTTCACCAACAATTTCCGTTGGCATCTGTGTACACAGTTTACTCCAGCAGCGTTCCTCTCCTTTTCGCTTCTTTCACTGTTTTGTCGATTTGGCAAGCCAAATGCCAAAAAACTATCACCAGTCAATCACTTGACTTTTCCCACGGTCGTGTATTTAACTCGCCTCAAAATTTGCGCTAATTTGCAAAACTCTCCGTTTCTCCAGTTTCCCTGTCTTTTGAACTTATTCCCAGTCTCCTTGAACTTATCGGCGAGTCCATCCACTATGAATGCAAAGACGAAGAGAGAAAAGACGACAACAAGGTAAGCAAGCCGAAGTCGGAACTTTACTGCGAGATCCTTGTGTGGTAGTCCTCATCCAACTACCGAGCACAAGAATTTTATCTGGCTGCTTCAACTACTCTTGTTGATGATGATGATGATCATCATCGTCGTCATCACAGTGTACGTTGATATATTCCTATTATATCCGAACGAAACTTACAAAAATGATCTAGGCTCCTGGCCTATGCATGCAATGATAGTGGTACTACCAAACACAAATCGAAAAGGTGCAGTGCCTGGCCGTGCACAAGTTGCAAGCAACTAGCAAAAGTTGTTAGAATTTTAGTTTCTACTGCTGCTGCTCCTTCCACCTCGGGTTGCATCATGTGGCACACTGTAATGCTATTTCCGTACCTTTGTATGGTTTTCAAATGCCTACTCGTACGCTGTTTGGCTAAAGAGCGGAGAGTAAGTTTCTTTGGGAAGAGAACAAAAACAGACCGAAGCAGAACGAAGCAAGCGATAGGAGTAATATAATATTGCTGACCGAATAGAGAATTTGAGATGGGCAGAGTGAACGTAGCACAGGATACTCTTTTCCTCGATATAATATCCTGCACGCCAAACAGCACGCAACACAGAGCATCATCCAAAAGCCAGCCTTTCCTTCTTCTCAGGCAGGGTGTCGGAAAGCCTAAGTTGCGAGCAAGTAGTGAGGATGCTAACGAACCATGGGCAAGGATGAAGAATGTAGTTTCTACTCTCCTGCAAACACAATTCTACTACTATTCTCTGTGTATCTTGTTTCTATTGAAAAGTATTAGGAATTCGTGCTTTTCTATCTTGCCCGTGTATCTCACCCTTCTCCTCTCTGATCGAATCGCAGAAGTTCGGCTACTCTCCACGAATAATACGCATGTATTATCCAACCAACAAGAAGCTAGCTTGGGTTAACTTTCCGTCACTCAACAACACGAGTGAAGCTTGGAGCAGCGTCGAAAACACGAAGAATCTGAATCTTTTTTATGCTTTCGTGTATGTGTGAGAGAGAGAGAGAGGAGCGAGAGAGAACCCCAGGACGAACAAAAAAGGAAAGGAAAAAAATGCACAACTGCTGCTGTCGCATTATAAACATACCCTACTAATCCGCTCAATAATAAGAGAGAATGTGTGTATGTGTATGATATAAAGAGGAAACCTGCTTGGCTATATTTCATGTTGGATGGGCCTATGAGGCGACAAGCCAATTGGAAACCGTCTCGAAATTGCTCCTCAGAGAAGGCGTTTCACTAGCAGACCCTCTGTTGGCAATGATTGATGCCCCGTGAATGGTGGGGAGCCCCCAAACTCAGAATAATAAGAAAGAAGTGGAAGAACGACGTGAAGCTGTGTTGGGGTATATATGTGTGTGTACGTAAAAGACGCGAGTACAAAAACGGCAACCAGCAACAACGCCAGACCGCTTACTATTACCAATGAATGTGGCTCGGTAGTGGTAGTGTGGCATATATGTAATCGTATCGCAGAGTAATAAAAAATACACGTGTAGATATATCAGCAGTAGGTAGAGAGTTGTTCGCTCGAAGTAACTAGTCAGCTCTATCGACTCAAATTTTG